>CAKAOH010029487.1:0-27833 GCA_916701665.1 Sebastiscus tertius | reverse complement strand
CAAGTCCCAAGTCAAGTCCCAAGTCAAGTGAGGCAAGTCCCAAGACAAGGCAGGCAAGTACCAAGTCAAGTCCCAAGTCAAGTGAGGCAAGTCCCAAGACAAGGCAGTCAAGTCCCAAGTCAAGTCCCGAGTCAAGGCAGGCAAGTCCCGGTTCAAGTCCCAAGTCAATTCCTGAGTCAAGTCGCAAGTCTTAAACTTTGAGTCGCAAGTCCTAAACAAGTCATAATGTGCTCTTCATCAAATATAATGCAGTTTTAACAACAGAGTAACTGGCGCCAACAGGCGCTCACTAACGTAACTTTGGTTCTTCGTGGTTTTCTCCTGCAACTTGATTGGATGCTGTCGGATTGGTTCAACCGAAGTGGATCTGGGGAGTTAAGTGTAAGATAATCAAATGCAAGTCCAAGTGATATTCACCAAAAATAAAAAGTCCGGAGTTCATCAACTTCTCTGGGATTCAGCAATAAACAACAATAGATAGAAGTTCAGTTTGTTCAGTTCAGTTACTTCCTCAGGAGTAGGTCTTCTTCCCAAACAAATCAATAAAGGATCTCTCCAAAAGTATATAAACCCAACATCTCCGGTTACCTCCGGTACTGGGCAGTTGATCGTCTTCGTGCGCACACTATTTAAATAGCACTTTTTATTCTTTGGGCTTTGGAGAAGGTATCAAGTATTTTCAAGTCAAAAGGCTCAAGTCCAAGTGAAGTCACGAGTCACTCGTATTAAAGTCCAAGTCGAGTTGCAAGTCTTATTTGATTTTGTTGAGTCTAAAGTCATCAGATCTGTGACTCGGGTCTAATTCACGTGACTCAAGTCCACACCTCTGACAGATACCATGTGTAAAATGAATCAAGTCTCCCATCCATAATGTAAATATACAGTATATATTTAGTTTTAGTCTTCCTTTAAAAGTCTGTGTGGAAATGGGGTTGAGAATGGAGATTGCTATGTAGTTGAAAAGTCATTAAAAAGGGTTCATGGGAAATCGTTGGATTGCTTGTCCAATTAATGCTACAGCCGACTCCTGTTGCTCAACGCTGTTGGCCTCGCCCCCTTGAGGTCGACCAGCACAAATTGATTAATTAATTAAAACCTACATTAACTGTTTTATTCCCAGTTGGAGGGCAGCGCAACAAGGTGGAAACACAGCATTAAAGGGATAGTCCGGGTGTTTTAAAGTGGGGTTGTATGAGGTACTTATTATTACATAGTCAGTGTATTACTTAGAGTAGATGACAGTCGGCACGACCCCAGTTAGAAACAGGCAGGTGTTACCACATGGAAGCAAAACAATACACCGCTGTGGATGGGGCCGGCAACAAAATGTATTTTAGAAACCTAAAAGAAAGGCCCACATGGGGGTTGTTGGTCTACCACAGCCTTGATCAGTTTCTTACTTGTAGTTTGTGTTATTGTGTGAATTTGGTGAATTTGAACTAACCAACGTCCCACAATACCACAACCAAACTAACTGATAGAGGCAGCGTTAGACCAGCAACTTCCGTGTTCGGCGAGGTAAAATTACTGTTTTTTTCAATGGAGTCTGGTGGCTTTCACAAGAGCATAGTTGGATATTACTGCTTCAGTTCCCCATTGGAAATGGCTATCTGACAGCAAGGTAAAGTGTCCCATGTGAAACCAAAAGTAAGCGTTGACTTTATGCTTGTTGCGTAATGTTGTTTCACTTGTTACAAAATGTAGTTTCGCTTGTTACGTAACGTAGTTTAGCTTGTTACGTAACGTAGTTCCGCTTTTTACGTAACGTTGTTATGCTTTTTATGTAACGTTGTTTAAGAAAGTACACAGTTGTTATTTATTTACACTAGTTATGTTGTTACTGACAGCAAGGTAAAGTGGTGAAAATATTCTAAATAAAGCGTACACTTAAAGGGACTGTTTATAACTTCTTACACGTATAAATCACCCAGGTCGGTGTCCCATGTGCGCTCGCTTGTGGCTACGCTGTTCAGACAAGACTCCAACACAAACTACACAGAAGCACCAAAACTGCAAAGTTCTATCTAGTGAAGCCCGTCTTGCAAAACAGTGTTGGCCACGGTCGGAGGACGCGGGGGAGACCATATATCTGGTCTCCAGGGCCGGAGTATCTGCTGTACTCTGCTCCTCTTCTCCTCTGCCTGCCTGCTTGCCTTCACTCAGCTCGCTCCACCTCACGTGCATGTGCACACACTCCACACTGCAGAAGACTTCGTAGCTCTGAGAATATCTAGTGAATATTCAGTGGACGTTTGTGCAGAAATAAATGCTGCAGCTCCTCCAGACCAACAGAGGTTTCCCGTGTCTTGTGCAGCGAGAAACGTTATCGTCTCCGACCAAAACTCCGGTGTCTCCCCTGTTCCCTCCGACCGCGGTTGGGAGGCTGAAGCAGGAAAAGCCAACACTAGGATCAGCATTGATTCATGGAGAGACCTTGGTCTGGTCAGCTAACATTACTGCCAAGCAGCTGAAATATAGAGTGATATTGTGCTTTTAGCTGACGTGTGTCGCCTCACTGTGTTGAGCGATGCTCGTTCATGTCTATGTAGAGCGAGCACAAGCACAATCCCGAAGCTGACTTTCGTTGACTTAACGGCCACAGGTGTCGCTGTTAACAAGCATTTCTGATTCTTACAAACAGTCCCTTTAAACTGATAATGATTTTTTTTAGGTGGCTAACATATGTTTTGCTGTCGGCCCCGTCCACAGCACTGTATTGCTTTGCTCCTGTGCTGGTACTACTGGTACTGGTTATTATAGAAAATACACCGACTATGGATAAGTACCTCATACAACCCCACTTCAAAACACACAAACTATCCCTTTGACATATTATGAAGTTCATTATTTGTGGGTTCATCAATACAAGAGACTCCTTTCACATTACACACAGCCATTTAATCAATAGTTATTACAAAAAAATTGATTATAGCCCGTTTAATTGATAGCTAGATACTAACCTGTAAATACAGAGACAAGAATAACTCCAAATGTTACGAGACGCAATAAATCTCCATCCCTTTACAGTCAGGACTTCTAAATGACTGAACAATTCAAGTATTTAACTTGCTTTTGACACAAAGTAAACACTCATTAATGTCTCATTTCACATTTACATATAACAAACATTTATTTTTCTATCCTCCGTTTCCTTTATTGCATTTTAGTGTGTCCTTAATGTGAGGTTAGTGTCTGGAATAATGAGCCATGCAAACTCACAGCATGTAAATTGATGTTGTTTAATGATCCAAGAATAGACTAAATAGTCAAATAAAAAAAATAAAAAAACAGTGTTATCAAAGCAAGCAAATTATATTATAAGATGTAAGCATATTAAGAGCAGGAATGATATCAAACAGGAATGACTGAGACTTTTTTTTCTCCTGCAGGTACTCGGAGCGCAGTAACACCAAGTGTGTAGGAATCACCATCGAGACGCGGCCCGACTACTGCCTGAAGCGACACCTCAGTGACATGCTGGGCTACGGCTGCACCCGGCTGGAGATAGGAGTCCAGAGTGTGTACGAAGACGTCGCCCGAGACACCAACAGGTCAGTATGTCAGCGTGGAGATAAGAAAGCAGACATGGCGTGATGGCAGCCGGTCTGATTGTTTGTGATGTATAGATTATGTTTTTCTTTCTTTTTACCTTCAGGCGTTGTAATTAAACTTGTACATGCGTGTTTCTTCCAGAGGCCACACGGTGCGAGCCGTATGTGAATCTTTCCAACTTTCAAAGGATGCCGGCTTCAAAGTAGTCGCCCACATGATGCCGGATCTGCCAAATGTGGGCATGGAGAGGGACGTGGAGCAGTTTATAGTAAGCATTCAGAAATATTTTATTTGTTATTTTTAACCGATTATTTATACATAATTATACGCGGTATAATAACGAATGTAACGTCCACTAAGGGGGGCCCGGGAGGGGTGGTGGATGGGTCAAACAAACAGAGGACTTTCACCCAGGGGACCGCTGGTCGTGTCCCATGTGAAACCAAAAGTAAGCGTTGACTTAACGCTTGTTACGTAACGTTGTTGCCTAATGTAGTTTAGCTTGTTACGTAACGTAGTTTCGCTTTTTACATAACGTTGTCACTCTTGTTACACAACGTAGTTTCACTTGTTATGTAATGTAGTTTCGCTTGTTACGTAATGTAGTTTCAATTGTTAGATAACGCAGTTTCGATTGTTACGTAACGTAGTTTCGCTTGATACGTAAAGTAGTTTTGCTTGTTACGCAACGTAGTTTCGCTTGTTATGTAACGTAGTTTCGCTTTTTACATAACGTTGTCACTCTTGTTACTCAACGTAGTTTCGCTTGTTACGTAACGTAGTTTCACTTGTTAGATAACGTAGTTTCGATTGTTACGTAACGTAGTTTCGTTTGATACGTAAAGTAGTTTTGCTTGTTACGCAACGTAGTTTCGCTTGTTATGTAACGTTGTCACTCTTGTTACTCAACGTAGTTTCACTTGTTATGTAACGTAGTTTCGCTTGTTACGTAACGTAGTTTCACTTGTTAGATAACGTAGTTTCGATTGTTATGTAACGTAGTTTCGCTTGATATGTAAAGTAGTTTTGCTTGTTACGCAACGTAGTTTCGCTTGTTATGTAACGTAGTTTTGCTTTTTACCTAACACTTCACTTGTTACGCAATGTAGTTTCGCTTGTTACGTAATGTAGTTTCGCTTGTTACGCAACGTTGTTTCGCTTGTTACATAATGTTGTTACGCTTTTTACATAACGTTGTTACGCTTTTTACATAATGTTGTGTAAGAAAGTACACGGTTGTTATTTATTTACATAGTTATGTTAAGTTATGTTACGTAACGTTATTATTTCTACACAAACCATGATGTTTTTTCTAACCTGACGTTTCACAACGTTAACCATGTGGCATTGTGCGTTTCTGCAAGCAGTATATTAGGCTGATATGAAATGTATTTATGAAACGTGTTTTTTGGGTTCAGAAACGTCGACATTCAATGTATTCTGTGGTTTGCAGAAACATCAAATGCCCACGTTTTTTTTATTTTCTTCATCTATAACTGTGGGAGTGCAAATGAGGCTGGTGCACAAGCATACGCACAGCCTTATATATCTATATATAAAGAAAAATAATGGTTGTGCACAAGTTTTAGTCGTGAGTGTCATGCATTTGGCATGGCTGAAATGTTTGTTACATACCATGTTTTTGGGGTTTTAACCATTGCCATCAGGCTTAAATCAGTTTGGATGGACATCATGTATGAATCGATGTGTAATTACAGTCTGTGTAAGTACCTCACACCAATGGCTTCATCATAAGGACTGAGACTGGTCAGTGACTCAGGCCACAATGTCTCAATATCTGCATTGTAGTTTTTCTTTTTATATGAGGGAGAGCTACTGGTGTCAGAGCATATTTTTTTTCTTTTTAAACTTTTTTGTGACAGTTTTGCCTTTCTTGGACAGATTAATAGTGTAGATAAAGACAGGAAAGATGGGGAAGTAGAGAGAGAAGGGCATGACTTGCAACAAAGGTCCAACCAGGGACGTTACATAGTTTGTGGCTTAACCACTGGATCACCAGCGCGCCCATCAAAGCACATTCCTCATACTCACAGACATGTTTGGCTTTGAGCTGATCAAAGAGGTTAATTGGATTGCGACAACAACTGTCAATCACTGCATAGTCTACCCAACTATCTAACTGTATTCCCCTTAAAGGGATAGTCCGGATGTTTTGAAGTGGGGTTGTGTTAGGTATTTATCCATAGTAGGTGTATTACCTACAGTAGATAAATATCGGCACGCCCCCAGTTTGGAGAAACAGACAGGAGTACCGACACCAAAGCAAAGCAATACAGTGCTGTGGACGGGGACGGCAGCAAAACGTGTTTTAGCCAAAGAAATCAATATTAGTTCAAGTATACATTATATTGAGAATATTTTCACCGCTTTATCTTGCCGTCAGATATCCCTATCCTTCACCTTTCTGACGGGGAACTAAACTGAAAGTGAAACTTATCTATGCAGGCTAAGCTGACAAAAACAGCATATACTGTATACGTTTCACTTTCAATTCAGTTCCCCGTCTGAAAATATTTTAAATATAGTGTACACTTAAACGGATATTCATTTCTTTCGTTGGGCCTTTCTTTTAGGTGGCTAAAATACATTTTGCTGCTGACCCCTGTCCACAGCACTGCTTTGCTTTGTTGTCGGTTTGGTGTTTTTGCTCTGGGGGGCGTGCCAACCGTCATCTACCGTAGGTAATGCACTTGACTATGGAAAAGTACCTCATACATCCCATTTCAAAACAGCCAAACTATCCCTTCAATGTTGGGGTGCATTTGTTTCAATATAAAATGGTTATATCCTCACAGCAGTGAGTTGAGCTGGAACTCGTGGTCCATTTATGACACAATAATTAAAATCCTTACATATCATTTGGAGGAAATGATCTATTCTTTTGAGTTTCAGGTGTAACGTGTCACTTTTATTGAAAAAAAAAAAATCTTTTAACAGGGAAAAAAATGGAAGAAAACATGAGAAACAACTCAGACTACAGACGTAAAATGATACCGGTAAAGTTTGACACTAAGTCGATCATTAAGTTTATTGTTCGTGACATTAGGAGTCATATCTTCTTCTTTTTGCTTGGCATCAGTGTGCGTCACCACTGCTTATTTCACAGTGGTATAGCAAAGAGTAAGTCCTACATGTAGCATCTTAAAATAGACACGGAAAAAGCTTTGACAGTCGACTCACAGTCCCGACTGTGACGCGACTCGATAGAGAAATCCTGTCAGATGTCTCTCAACAGCAGGCTCACTTTACAGCGCTGATTGGAAACACAGCCGTAATGTGAATGTGCAGAATCAGACGACGCTCCCTCCCGACACGCCTGACCGTAGGATGTAAATGAAGACTCAGTTTGAGGCTGTGAGCAATGTCGGCTTATTTTTACATTGATAAAACAGAAATCAAGTGATTAGCAACACGATGAAGGAAAAGAAAAGATCTGACTAATTGGTGCGGGTGTGACTGACGCACCCCTGTGACTCGTACCAAAATATGTCACTCATTGTCTCGGATCCAACAATAGTAACAACTTCTCTCTCCTTAGCTCGTTAATTGAGCTGTTTCTGTGTTTTGAATTTGCTTTTTTCTGGATTACAGGTGTAATGATTCACAGGGGTTTGGACACTTTATGATGTAAAGTTAAGAGTAGCGTGATAGTTTCAGAAATACACTTATTCACCTTCTCGCTGGACGTTAGATGAGAAGATCGATACCACTCTCATGTTTGTGCATTAAAGGACCAGTGTGTAGAAGCAGAAGTGGAGTATAATATTCATAACTATGTTTTCATTAGTGTATAACCACCTGAAAATAAGACTCTCGCACTCGGCGGCTCACATTACCACAGTCTTGGAAAGGTAGGAGATGAGCAGAGGGTAGGGATGCACCGATACCGATGCCAGTATGGGGTATCGGGTCAGATACTGTGCTCATGTACTCGTACTCGCAAAACGGCTCCGACACAACGGCACCGATACCACTTTGCGGTGGTGCACCCGACCCTGCGGGGCCGGGATCCCACCACAGCCAGCGCGCACCGGCCCTCACTTTCATTTTGCTTGCACCCTCTGACTCGCGCATGCGTTAGACTCCTTGGTCCGTGTTTCAGACGGGTCGGGTGGGTTGCCGACATCGTCGCAGACCCCTGGCGCCTTTTACGTGGCCGAGCCCCGATCTGGCGGCACGATGCTGTCGGGGCACACTGAGGACATTCCGCCCCGGTCGACAGTCTGGGAGAGAGGGCACAGCGAGCCCTTTGTCCACGGTGCGGCGAGGTCCGGGCGAGGAGTGCTGTAAAGCTGCAGCCGCAAGCAACCTTCGCCCCGAGCCTTTCCAAGCTGACCTAGAGCCAGTCGCGGCGCACCGCCTCCCCAGCCTGCCGTGTGTCACTCACACCCTCCAGCTGGCTGTTAACGAGGGTCTTTTGGCACAAAGAAGTACTCGTATCGGTAGTCGGTATCGGCGAGTACCCAAATGTAAGTACTTGTACCCGGTCTGAAAAAAAGTGGTATCGGTGCATCCCTATTGGAGGGCTACTCAGTTGGTTGCAATCTGCAACCACACCACTAGATGCCAACAAAACCTGCGAACTGGTCCTTAAAGTATGACGATAGAGCCAAGAGACAGTTAGCTTAGCTTAGCATAAAGACTAGAAGCAGGGGGAAGCAGCTAGTCTCGCTCTGTCCAAAGTTCTAATACAATTTGCATGTTTTTCGCAATTTGCGGGTGGGTTACTTTCTAGACATGACCGTAGGTCTATGAACAAAACCAAAATGTCAAACTATTTTTAAATCTGGTGGAAAAAAAACTACGGAATGGAGACTCTCTTCCTAAATTACGTGAACCATATCTTTGGCATTTCTATACTATTTCTATAATTTCTTGTTACTCATCGGCCGACATATATATGCGATAATATTGGCCAATATGGTCGGGCTGTAATTAAAACACATTATAGAGTGCTCCAGGGATGACGTATTTACGTAGGGCAACCAGGAAGTTAGCATCGCCCTGGTTCCCTTGACAATAAGCCAATGGGATTTTTCCATCGGGTTTTGTATTATACCAGAAAATAATCTCTGTGGAAAACAAACATTTATGATACTTACACGTTTTGTCCAGCAAGATAATCTCCACAAATGAACACCACTTTTATGAATTTTTGTGTAAATTCAATCGCCAGAAGTAAAAAGCTAACACTAGGCTATAAACAAACTACACCACGGTCACATGACTTCACGTCACCACCATTAAGCTAAAGGCGGACGGTGTAAACACACTAGCCACTTGTTAGCCACTTGTTAGCAACCACCTTTTTTTTAAAACACAAAAGAGTCAAAATTCACGAGTAGGATATTTATTGATGTATTTTATATCGTAGAATAAAACATACAAATCTCTTAAGCTTATGTTAACCACAGACCTTATTTCAGACATCTAACTGAAAACCCATTAAAAAAAAACCATTGACTTCCAGACTAGGGAACCGGAAGTGCTAAAATGCTACCTCATTTCCTGGTTTTAGGACTTATGCTTGTAGCACTCCATACTGCAGTTGATCACTGAGCACAGGAAAGGAGCTCAGACTCAGCGGGGACACCAACATGTCCGTCCCCACTGTTGACCAGATGTCTGCAGTTCAACAGTCATAGTTTAAAGGTCCCACATTGTAAAAAGTGCGATTTTCAGGTCTTTTACATTATAAAGCAGGTTTAAGTGCTCTATAAATACTGTTAAACTATCAAAACGCTCAATATATGGAGAAATACACACAGCCCGTATTCAGAAATTGTGTGTTTGAAACAAGCCGTCAGGATTGTGATGTCACACAATCCTGATGTCACAAATCTACAATATTTAGACCATTACAGTTTTGAACGTAAACATTCTAATTGTGTCCCAGTTTATTTCCTGTTGCAGTGTATGTGAATAACATCAGCTGACAGGAAGTAAACATGGACCCAAGCTGTTGCCTAGCAAAGTAATTCCGTTGCAATTCCATTGAAATACACTAAAACGGAGCATTTCAGACAGAGGGGGAATACAGGTATATTCAGGCAGACAGTATGAGGAAAATAATGTGTTTTTTTACATTACAGCATGTAAACATGTTCTAGTAGAAACACAAAATACAAGTATGATTCTGAAAATGAGCATGATATGGGACCTTTAATGATGGAAAGAGGACAACCAAGTAGAGATTTAACAATTATCTCATTGATTTTTCCTGAATTGGAGTGCACCTGGAGTTATTTTTTAGAGTTAAAGCACTATATTTAGAGGTTATTTTTCTGTGTGTTGTTATTTGCGCTGACTGAGGAGAATGGGAATGTATTGTCTAGCCATGAAGGCATTCAGGACACCTCCAATCTTCTGAGCATCAACAGCTCTGAGTGCTTCATTTTTCACAAGGTTGTGGAAGTCTGTGTCTTCCCACAGATTCATGACATTACCTCCGTGTGTGTGTTTACTGAACCACTTGTGTGTGAATGTGTGTTTGATGGTAATACGGGGGGCAGCAGCAGGTCGGCACAGCGAGGGGAAGCAGATTAAATGTGTCTTTGGCCGTCAGAGTCTCTTTCTTTGCTTTCCCGTAACACTTCCTCTGTCACTTCTCCTCCCTCTAGACTTAATTCCTTCCTTTGTCTCTGCTGTCTTTTTCCTCCCAGTGTGCACTCTCAATATGTTCTCTCTCCCTTCTCTTCCTTGTTTGTCTCTCTCCCCCCTCACGCTTTTTTCTCGTCTCCATTATCTTTCACTTTATCTTTTTCTTCTCTCCAGTTTTCTCTCAACGGTTTCTCTTCTTCCCATCTCTCCTGTCGCTTCATCTATCTCCTCTCTCTTGTCTCTGTCCTCTTCCAATCACACCGTGTCCCCTCTCTGCCTCCCTCCCTCTCTTATCACACTGACACTTTCAGATCATACAACTTGTGCGTGGCTCCCCTTTGCTCTTCCTCATCATACCTAATCTTCCATGACATGCTTCATGCGAGTGAGTGGGGAGGGGGGGGATGGATGTGCAAGCTCCTAAACATATTCACTCCAGGATCCAAACTAAGCTTCTCGGGTTTGTCAAGTATTTATTACTCTCATCAACATGGGAGTGGACAAATATGCTGCTTTATGCAAATGTGTATATATATTTATTATTGGAAATCAATTAACAACACAAAACAATGTCAGATATTGTCCAGAAACCCTCACAGGTACTGCATTTAGCATAAAACAATATGCTCAAATCATAACATGTCAAACTGCAGCCCAACAGACAACAACAGCTGTCAGTGTGTCAGTGTGCTGACTTGACTATGACTTGCCCCAAACTGCATGTGATTATCATAAAGTGGGCATGTCTGTAAAGGGGAGACTCGTGGGTACCCATAGAACCCATTTACATTCACTGATCTGGAGGTCAGAGGTCAAGGGACCCCTTTGAAAACGGCCATGACAGTTTTTCCTCAACAAAATGTAGTGTAAGTTTGGAGCGTTATTTACCCTCCTTTCCGACGAACTAGTATGACATGGTTGGTACTGATGGATTCTTTAGGCTAGTTTCATATGATGCCAGCATCTTTACTCTAGCTTTAAAACTGAGCCGCTACAACCTTTGTTTTATGAAGAAGGAAATGCGTTAAACACAGTTGTTGGACCTCGAGGACCCCCTCACTCCCCCCCAGGTTAACACCGTTAGCTCTGTCAGCAATGTTGCCATCGTTTGCACCGTTAGCGTCGTTAGCTGCCAGCTGCTGGCTCAGCCGTCGCCATGTTGAGAGCCATGTAGAGGCAATCCTTCAATCATAGATTTGCTCTAGATTTGGAATTTAGCACCTTTAAGCCATCAGAATCCTTTTAAAGATCTTATAATCACATAAATAAATGGACACATAGGTGCTTTAAGGGAATTAAAACAATTTTGTTGTTTGGAATTTTGATTATCTTGATAACCGGTGATAATTTTAGCCATTATCGTGCAGCGCCGTCCTACACTAAGACTCCAGCTGCCCCCATGACCCTTAAAGGATTAAGCAGGAACATATAATGAACGGATGGATGAATGAGAATTCCAGCTCAAAGGTTTTGTTTGCTTGCAGTATCCAATTTGATGAGGATGGGAAGCAAATGGTGCAGATATGATGCAAATAGCAGCTGAGGTTTCAGTGGAGTGACGTTTACTTGGATACAAAACATGAAATATTGGTAATAGTAATTGCCTTCAGGCCTTCTCGGCACACATCTTCAGTATTGGGTTGCCAGTTTAAGGAAACAGGGATCTCTTCATTGTCTTTTCTGTTCACATTAATCCCATTCAAACATGCTTCCTTTTTAGCCATTATGGTCCTTGTTAGGTACTGTTCTGATCACATAACATCAGCCTGGATCACAGACCAGTTTAGGAGCCGCAGCAGCAGCAGGAGAGCTTTGCATCCTCCTCGCGTCTATCACGGCTGTCCTGATAATGAAATTCGATTACAACTTCCTCCCAGCCCCGAGATCCCCCTCTCACTTATCTCCCATATACAGACGCTCCCTGTCCCGGGGGAGGCGTCCTTAACAGGGTTCCTCTCCACCGAACCAACAGCAGCTCTGATATGTGATCCAAAAGTGGTAGCAGGGGCAGAATCCCCCCAAAATAGTGTCTAGTCTCCTTTTTTTGGTATTGAAGCATTATTATTTGTCAGATTCCCCACCTCACCTCCCCCCCTCCCTTTGGGACATGTGTCCTCCTGTGATTATGAGCTGTGACCAGAGGGAGATCATGAGATACTGATAATAGCGGGCCTATTTTGGAGAATGTGCCTCCATTCCAGATCTTCACGGTTCTGATCATGATAGCGAGTAGAGAAGGGAGGAGGAGAATGACTGGAAATCACACTCATTTCCCTTCAGCGCACTAAACCAGACACCAACATTTCCCTTCAATTGAATAACCGAGCACTGCCGTGCAGCCTCTGCTTCATACGAGCTCAACGGATGCCGGCTTTTACGCTTTAGGAGTCAGTGCCTTTTGCAAATGGAGCCTTTATTTTTATTGCCACTTTTCTTTGATGCTGTCTGAAATATACTCAGGAATTTCTTTGGAAACCACCTTTATTTCCCTTCTCTTCATTTCCCTTTTGTTAATTTAAAGAAGAAGCTACGTGTCTTATCTGTTAGCACGACAGTCAAATTCAACAGCGCAGATATGGCGCTAAATGTCAGTCCATAAAGTGTGGTAAAACAGATAATGTCAAATACATTGATTAACTGTTGTCGTTCTTCGCATTGAAATACTTGAGTGTGTCAGATTGTGTCAGAATCTCCATTTCAGAAGACGGATGACAAACAAAAGCCTAATGGTGGCTGTGACTTTGTGAGAATTTCTGTTCAGCCATAACATTTCCAGACAGAGCTGCAGTGCCTTAACATCTTACATCTATGTGTTGTCCTCGCAGGAGTTTTTTGAGAATCCAGCGTTCAGGCCCGACGGTTTGAAGCTGTACCCGACGCTGGTGATCCGAGGTACGGGTCTGTACGAGCTGTGGAAGACGGGCCGGTACAAGAGCTACACGCCCAGCGCCCTGGTGGACCTGGTGGCCCGGATCCTGGCGCTGGTGCCACCCTGGACGCGAGTCTACCGCGTGCAGAGGTGAGACAATGAGTGGACACAATGACTGCAGATTAAAGCTTCATTAAAAGAGGAATTCCATACTAGTAGGTCTTTCTGGCAAGAGTTCTCTGGACTGCCTTTAACTTCTCTCAGACTGCTTTTAGTGCTAAAATACTTTGTGAATTACTCTTAGATCAAAAACTTAGGAGTCCTAAATTAAGGACTGACATGCCTGTTATTTTTCTCCTAACTCCGCCAGTTAGGAGCTACTTATATACATAAAGGTCCCATATTGTAGAAAGTGAGATTTTCTCGCTGAAAACATGCCTGTTCAGACGGGGCTGAATGCTCGGCCCGTGGTGTTACTGCTTGCAGCTTTCTCGAGAACCGCTCATACAAACAACTTCACACTCGATGCAGTGCTTCCTTGGTTCCCGAGCAATACACCTGCCATGACATAGGTGCATCACAACCAAGTCGCGGCAACTCACTGTCAGAAACACCGGTGAAATACACTCTGCTTAACGGCAGAAAAAACACCGAAATCACGTTTACTAGCAGTCACAAACATCTGGTGAAATGCACTCTGATTAATGGGAAAAAAACAAATCCAAATCGCGCTTTCTCAACATCAGACACATTGGTGAAATACACTCTGGTTAACAGGAAAAAACACACCCTAATCGCGGTTACTCACGGTCAGAAACATCAGTGAAATACACTCTGGTTCTTGGGAAAAAACACTCCCTTATCGCGGTTACTCATGGTCAGAAACACTGGTGAAATACACTCTGATTAACGGGAAAAAACACATCCAAATCACACTTACTCAACGTCAGAAACATCAGTGAAATACACTCTGGTTAACAGGAAAAAAACAACGAAATCGCAGTTACTTGCAGTCAGAAACACCGGTGAAATACACTTAGCAGAGGTAATTTCCATACAAGCATACTGCTTTGACATAACCGCCTTGGTTATAAAGAAGAACATGGATTTAATTAGCGGAGGTATTTTGCTGGCGGTAGTGTTATTAGTGTTAGTTAGTATCAAGTTTTACAGCGGGGAAATACAGTCTTACTCACGGGGGAAAAACACACATTGGCAAGTAGTACTGACTGCAACATTGGTGAAATACACTTAACGGAGGTCATTTCCAAATAGGCATATTAGTCGCTTGCTCTGACATAACCACTGCAGTTATAAAGTAGAGCATGGATTTAATTAGCGGAGGTATTTTGCTGGTGGTAAAGTTATAAGTTAGTATGGCAAAAACGTACACAATTGAGTTGCAACAGCAGAGTGGCGCTGTTCCTGTAGGCTATCCGCTCATGCTCGTTGACTCCAGGGAAGTGAAGAAAAGCTCGGTTGTAATGTTATCCAGTGTTAGCAAGCTAAATATAGGATCCCACAGAAAGTGAACTGCAGTGCCCGTCAATGAACCTCAGTCTGCCTGCTGCAGACGACATGCTTGATTCAGTCTGCAGAGCCCTGAAGTCCCGCCCCTTCTGCTGAACAGAGTGCTGGTCGCTTATTTATTCAAAGTTTATTAATATTGAATATGTATGTTCCAAATTCCACCAAATTTGACACTGCACTTCCTTGGGTCCCCAGCAATACACCCACCAAGTGTGAAGTAGATCGGAAAATTGAAATTATCAAAACGCTCAATCCACGGAGAAATGCACACAACCGTATTCAGAAACTGTGCCTTTTAAACGCCTGTTAAAACGAGCCACCAGAACTTCTGTAACGTTGTGATGTCACAACTATACAGTCACTGCTAGAAGTGCAGCTAAACTCCGTATAGTTGACACACCCAGTGAGTCCCCGGCCGCATTGGTGCTGTGAACACAGCGACAGCGCACATGCGGAAGACCGGAAACCGCTGACCAATCAGAGCAGACTGGGCTTTTTTCAGGAGGGGGTTCTTAAAGAGACAGGCACTAAAACGGAGTGTTTCAGACAGAGGGCGAATACAGGTATAATCAGACAGACGGTACGAGAAAAATAAAGTGTTTTTTTAATATTAAAGCATGTCAACATGTTCTAGTAGAAACCCAAAATACAAGTATGAACCTAAAAAATGAGCATGATACGTCTCCTTTTAAGATATTTTGTGAATCCACCCCCCAGGTATAGATTTATGTTTATGTGGTTGCATCTGTAATATCCCGTTTTAAAGCTATTCGTCCATCATCTTATGTATCATCTGTCTCTCCCTACTCTTGTACCGCCTTATCAGGGACATCCCCATGCCGCTGGTGAGCTCCGGAGTGGAGCACGGCAACCTGAGAGAGTTGGCACTGGCCAGGATGAAAGACATGGGCACTGAGGTGAGACTCAAAGGCCTCTCGTATTAAACTAAAAAGACACCATGTCAGCTTATTTTGAGCGAGGAAGCCAATAGACTTTATCCAGCTGGGATGCGATCCAAACAGGTTCCATATTACTTTGGTGGTGGTGGTGGCTGCCAACAAGACAAATGCTGACTAGACTGTCAGGATAATTTGCATGCTATGTAAGATGACTGATTAAAAAAGAACTGTTTAGAACTGTTGAAGCATAGAATTAGAGCACCCTCCCTTCCACATTTATTGAATTTATGTTGGAAAGTAGAAAGTTCATCCAGCCTGAAAACACCAGGGAAGGGTGCACCGAACCAACCGGCACAACACATGAAGCAGACGACCCCTCACCAACATCCATCAGGATAAAAAGACTCACCTGAACTGTTCATCAGAAAACCCCAATGGGGTAAAGAGCCTCCTGTAAGCTTCTGTTAGAAACAAGCAGGGAGTTTATTGACTGTCAGGCTGAAATAAGACCCGCCACCCCCCACTAGTACTTTTTTTGCTCGGCTCTACTTTGTCCTCATGACCTTATTTATCTATTATTCATTATCAAAGACAACATTCATAATCACTTGTCTTTTTACAGGCTGAGCCTTTGTTTTTGTACAGACAGAGTCACATATTGCACTGGATTTCCACTGTGATCTTGTGCCGAGTTCAAATTATTCAGCCTAGTTTCCCCACTGAGTTTTCAAAACTTTTCCAACCAGCTTGCAGCATAACGCAATTCACTGCACGTGTCACACGCAAAACACACACAAAGCAGGAACCTGTCTTTGTGTTAAAAAATAGGGCTGTCGATCGATTAAAATATTTACTCGCGTGAATATCCATAGTTAATCATGATTAATCCCAAATTAATCACACATTTTTTATCTGTTCAAAATGTACCTTAAAGGTCCCGTATTGTAAAAAGTGAGATTTTCATGTCTTTTATATTATAAAGCAGGTTTAAGTGCTATAAAAATACTGTTAAACCATCAAAACGCTCAATATACGGAGAAATACACACAGCCCGTATTCAGAAATTGTGTGTTTGAAACAAGCCGATTTCTGTCCATTTGTGATGTCACAAATATACAATATTTAGACCATTACACGGTTTTAAACGTAAATATTCTAAATGTGTCCCAGTTTATTTCCTGTTGCAGTGGATGTTAATGACATCAGCTGACAGGAAGTAAACATGGACCCAAACTGTTGCCTTGCAACGCAATTCCGTTGCAATTCCATTGAAATGCACTAAAAAGGAGCGTTTCAGACAGTGTGAATACAGGTATATTCAGACAGACAGTATGAGGAAAATAAAGTGTTTTTTTAACATTACAGCATGTAAACATGATCTAGTAGAAACACAAAATACAAGTATGAACCTGAAAATGAACACGATATGGGACCTTTAAATGGGAGATTTGTCAAGTATTTGTGCAAGCTCCTAAACATATTCACTCCAGGATCCAAACTAAGTTTCTCGGGTTTGTCAAGTATTTATTACTCTCATCAACATGGGAGTGGGCAAATATGCTGCTTTATGCGAATGTATGTATATATTTATTACTGGAAATCAACTAACAACACAAAACAATGTCAGATATTGTCCAGAAACCCTCACAGGTACTGCATTTAGCATAAAACAATATGCTCCAATCATAACATGGCAAACTGCAGCCCAACAGGCAACAACAGCTGTCAGTGTGTCAGTGTGCTGACTTGACTATGACTTGCCCCAAACTGCATGTGATTATCATAAAGTGGGCATGTCTGTAAAGGGGAGACTCGTGGGTACCCATAGAACCCATTTACATTCACTGATCTGGAGGTCATAGGTCAAGGGACCCCTTTGAAAACGGCCATGACAGTTTTTCCTCAACAAAATGTAGTGTAAGTTTGGAGCGTTATTTACCCTCCTTTCCGACGAACTAGTATGACATGGTTGGTACCGATGGATTCCTGAGGTTTTCTAGTTTCATATGACTCTAGCTTTAAAACTGAGCCCGCTACAACCTACAAATCGCAAGTTGAGTTTAAGGAAATTAGTGGCGTTAAAATGAAATTCTTAGTTATCATCACGTTAACTTTGACAGCCCTAGTTTATTTATTTTATTTTATTACTAGGAAAATGTCGGCGTCTATAGGTCCGCCCTGACATTGTCATGGGGGGGTTGTAGTCTTGTGTATGTGTCGTGTTTCATTCAGTCGTGTCACCTCAGTGAGCGAGCTTGCTGCCTAGCTAGCTAGCTAACTAGCTTATGGGCTTATGGTTTGTGCTGAGGCCCAAATGTTTACATTTACTGGCTCCGCCCCTGATGTGAAGGCAATTTGAATCCAGCGCAAGAATGGCGGACCCCGCCACTAACATTGAAAACTACTACATTGAGATGCATTTACAAAGCGTAAATATACTGAATGGTTATTGTTGAAAAATGACGACATTGGCGGACCCCGCCACTAACAATGAAAACTACCACATAGAGAGATATTTCCAAAATGCAAGTACACTGAAACTTGAAAATGTATTGCTGAAAAATGACAACGATAAATAATATTGAATTTATTATTTGGGTTTGATTCGTTGAGTATCTGAAGGATTAGAACTAGCTTGATGCAGGCATGTTATATCATTTATTTCAAACAGCCTCGTTGTGTGGAATTTCAGATGTGTTTGTTTCTCTGTGTGCAGTGTCGAGACGTGAGGACGCGAGAAGTGGGCATTCAGGAGATCCACCACAAAGTCCGACCTTATCAGGTAACAGACGGCATCCTGGAGATGAAGTGCACTCGCTTTTATAGAGTCAGAGATCAATGGAGGAAACACTGTGGTGTCGTATTGCTCGAGACGCCGATCATAACTTCTATTTACCAAATGGCGTGTGTTCAGGTGGAGCTGGTGCGGAGGGACTACGTGGCCAACGGCGGCTGGGAGACCTTCCTGTCGTACGAGGACCCGGAGCAGGACATCCTGATCGGCCTGCTGCGCCTGCGCCGCTGCTCCCCGCAGTCCTTCCGCGCGGAGCTGAAAGGAGGCGTGTCCATCGTGCGCGAGCTGCACGTCTACGGCAGCGTCGTCCCCGTCAGCAGCCGAGACCCCAGCAAGTTCCAGCATCAGGTGGCTACACACTTTCACACATGAAGTAGACGCCCAACCACTTTGATTTCTCCTCCAGCTGTGAATCTGATTGTTTTTCTCCGACACTGTAATCACTCCTGGCTCCTATTTTTTTTTCTATGAAAAGTTTAAGACTGAGATTAACCACAAAATAAGGCACAAGTAGCTCAAAGCTTTTGACTGATAACTCTCTTCATCTGTTCCTTTCCCTCTCCTTCGTGTTCAGGGTTTCGGCATGATGCTGATGGAGGAGGCGGAGAGGATTTCCAGAGATGAACACGGGTCGAGCAAATTGGCCGTTATCTCAGGTGAGAAACAAAAACAGCACAGGAAGGAGAGCGTCATTTATCTCCTCCTTAGACATTGTTGTCTGGATGGCGGCGCGATGTGAAACATGCGGCACCACAAATCTGCAGCCAGACAGGCAGATGGTGTGGGTTTTTCTTTTTTTAGACCTTTTAATTAGTACAATGATGATAAAAGCAAATCATTTCAAAAAACGGTTGTTTGGTGAAGCGGTTGACACGATTGCATCACAGTTCTACTGCATCTTCCATTGTAAATGGCCACATCATATTGCATTTAATGGGATGCATTTCAGAAATAAAACATGAAACACACACTTTTGCTAAAATAAGTTGGTGAAGAGGCTGTGACGCAGAGGATTAATGAGCCCTGGTGTTGCAACGTTATATCTCTCTATCTATATCTCCCCTCATAAACCAGCAGAGTGCCGGCTTGTAACGGAACCGTCGGGTGCGTGCTAGAGATGTGTGTTGCACGTGATTTAATGAAGGTAAACGCAGCGGGGGGAGGCCGTGCGCAATGGCTTTGCGCTCCGGTGCGGCACATCTCCGATCAGAGGCGGTAGATTTGTCAACGTGTGTCCTGCTGCAGGAATTTAATGAAGGGAAGGAGAAGCTTTTCATACAGCATGAGTCAGCTGTGGATAACCAACGCTGTAACAATCACTCATATTCATTAGGGATCGAAGAAAATGTTGAATATCGCAATATTGTGTTTTGTGGTACTATGTCGGTTCTTAAAAACACTGTTTCAATTTTTACCTCCGCCTTGGCCTTGGTGGAGGTTATGTTTTCACCGGCGTTTGTTTGTTTGTTTGTCTGTTAGCAGGATTCATCCAAAAGTTTGCGATGGATTTGAATGGAGGGGTGGGGTGTGGCACAATGAACAATCCATTACATTTTGGTGGCGATCCGGATCATGATCCGGATTCAGGAATTTTTTTTAAGGATTCCGATCAGCCTGAGCATTAAAGCACCAGTAGGCGAGATTAGAGCAAATATGATTATAAAAAGTTATTTTTATAAAACGGCCGCTATATTGTGACAATAGTACATGAAACAGGTAACCTGAAAAAAATCATGTTCCTCTGTGTCCTCCGGTGCTCCTAACGGCATCTGCAAGATTTCACAGACCGGAGGAAAACAAGCAGTAAGAGCTGATCTGAGGTCTGCTGTCCAGCTGCCGTCTATGAGAGTCAATCACTCGTGAACTCTGACCAAACGGTCATACTAGGCAGCGCTGATCAAATATGAATCAATACTCTGCTACGTTAATGTCTATTTCTCTCCTCAGATGTTCTCAGAATCATCTTGTAGTGCACGGTTTAGCTGTAAAATGAGAAAGATTGTGACCTGGCAGCCATGTTGACATCAGGATGAGATGGCTCAAAGGAAGTTCCAGTCACATGACCGGAGCACAGCCAATAGGAACGCTCTCTCTCTCTGAAATGACCTGTGATTGGTCAAAGTCTCCCATCACGGGCTAGATGTTCTAAAGCCTGAAAACAGAGCCATGAGGAGGAGCAGAAGTCTAGTTTTCTCTCAGAACACTTGAATTATAATATGATGAAAGGTTATTATGGAATTTTTGCCCAATGATGCCAAAAATATACAGCCTACTGAAGCTTTAAGTATCGTGATAATATTGTATTGAGATAATATCGTATCGTGGGGCCTCTTCCATCCCTAATCAATAACATGATGTAAAGCAGCGGTGTTACTTTTTTTTTTTTTTCATTTCGGTGCTTCTCCTGAGGACCTTGTTGTCTTCTCCTGTACTGAGGACCTTGTTGTCTTCTCCTGTACTGAGGACCTTGTTGTCTTCTCCTCTGTGTTTTGCAGGTGTAGGAACCAGGAACTACTACAGGAAGATGGGCTATGAGTTGGAGGGTCCGTATATGGTGAAGGACCTCTACGGACCCGGAACGGACTGAACCTGGACTATGTTTTTATCTGGACACACGCACACATTATTGTTTTATTTATTACGACAATATTCTCGGGACATGATTGCTGCAGTCTGTTTAGTCTTCAGTATGTGTTCTTAGCATCAGGGGGAGATAAACGCTGCTTTTTATCTGGTACACACCAGGAAATGCTGTTGCATCTTCTCCGCTTTATTTAGATAAGGAAGACGGCGTGAGAGGGTGCGAGGAATAAAAGCAAAGTCATTTGGGGATGAGGCCAAAACATCTCGTGGACGCAAACATTTTTTTATCGCTCAAGGAAAAGATAGGTCAAATTTTAGTCTGCTCCTTTCCATAAACTGGTCCTAAAGAAAATACAAACAATAGCATGTTTTTTTAGCTTTCCATATTGAAACAAATGGGTACCACCAGTGACTTGTCAGTGAACTCGGTTTCAGCAAGAAGTAATAATTCAGTTTGGCAAGAAATGAGAACAATCCTGTGAGACATTTTAAATGTTAATGTTACATGTACGGAAGCCCTGAAAGGCAAGCAAGACTTCTTTTTTTTTTCTGGTGAACCATTTTCTAAATATTTTTTTCTGTGACACAGGTGGAAGTTTTGCTTTTCAGGACGATTTTTTAAGTTACCTTTTTTTTCTTTCTTTGCCTCATAGTGAAAACCGGTGGAAGAACATTAATTGACATGACAGTAATGTAACTTGCTAACAGACAATATAGACCAGTTCACAGTTATAAACGTATACATTCCAAATTTCCCCAGTTTATTTCCTGTTACAGCGTATGTGAACGACAAACAAAAAGACAGGAAGTACACATCGACCCAAGCTGGTGTCTAGTAACGCAATGCCGTTGAAATGGTCTATACGTACCGAATGCATGGAGAAATTCAATTTCACCTAGAAGAAAACCTGAATGCTTAGTCCAATTTAAAACATGGGGTATTGGTGCACTCTGTTTGGTCTAAATAAATATCACAACAACAAGACTTATTAAAAAAATAATAATAATTAAATAAATTTAAAAAAATAATAAATCAGCCTAAACTGTTTCCGCACAGAAGCAAAAAAGTAACCTAGAAAAATCAGCCTAATTTTCTTTTTTCTACCTGTTTTAATACAGAGGCAAAAAAATAACTCCGCCTGAATTGTTTTTCCTTCTGTTGTTTAACAGGAAAAAAGGAACTTAGAAAGATTATCCTGGCAAACCATTTTTCACCTATTCTTAAATCATACACACAGGAGAGAAATAATTTAGATCAGACTTAGAAAATGGATCACCACAAAAAAAAAATCTCGCTTGCCTTTCAGGGCTTCCATATATATGTGTCTGGTTAAGAAAAATCTGAATGTCTGGGTATCTCTTAAATAGTTCCTGTGTCTTTCGTCTCGGATTTAAAAACCTGTTTGCTATCACGGTTCGAGTTAATCATGTTTATGTCGCAATTAAATAGAAAACCCATTACGAGTGGAGCGTTCATTACTGGTTGGCAGTGGATGAATGAACCGCGGGAAGTAGTCCTCGCCGGGCAGCCGTTGTGTAATCGCACAATTCTGATTTATAAGGCCGGAAATTGAATATTAGTGTTACATAAATGGCTTTTTAAAGCCTCACAGTTAATCCTATTACTTGTTTTTCTGTCATGCATTCTTGGGCTTTATGTATTTTGGTAAATTCCAGATGTTGATCACTTTCTTTTCCTCAAGGAATAAAGTATATTTCAGTTACTGCCGGTGTCCTGCTTTGTGAGAAAAGTTCTAGAAAGACGTTTCACCTAAATGACAGAACAGCCAGGAAAAGAAAAGGCCACATCGTCAGAGCACCTCCTATAATGTATTCCCCGATGTCAAGGGTGCGGGCCCTCGCGGGAGACCCCTGATGATTGCCCTATGAGAGTGTTTTACTGGCTCATTTGACGCAGCCTTTCCAATTACATCTCCATCAGTTACCTGTCTGTTGAACACTGACTGAGTGCTGCGTTCGGCCGCAACGTTACTGGAAAGGGTTTGTCATTTGGAAAAAAAATAGCGAGCAATAAAGCTCAAAAGGCTCGACCTATGTCTCATATAGATTCCAGCTGCTGCGGGGCGACTGAAGCCGAACGGCCATGCGTAATTTCCTGGATGCGCCCCCCTTCTGTCCCCCCTGTGTCGTGACTGCGCTGTGTGTTGGTGTTGCAGTCCTGACGCATTGGGGGAACAGGCCACATTGGGGCTTCTCTCTCTCCCTCTGTGCTTGCTCACTCTTGCTATCAGCTGTGAAATGTGAAAGGACTCCCTCCCCCTTCCTTGTTCAGACTGGCTGAGTCTGTGCTGAGCTGATTTGTGCTGTAGAGTTTGGTCTAATCTTCACTGCAACGTGAGCTGAAGTGTAGCAAGTTCAGTTAAACTCTGCTGAAGTGAAGGTTACGGGACTTTGTCTCCAAAAATGACCAGAGTAAAAGAAGAGAAAAGGGATGTAGGTGTGTTGATGCTGGACATAGTGGCTCATCACTAGTCTTAGTTTTCACTACTTAAAGGTCCCATATTGTAAAAAAGTGAGATTTTAATTTTTTTTTATTTTTTTATTATAAAGCAGGCTTAAGTCCTATATAAATACTGTGAAAGTATCGAAACACTCAATCCACAGGAAAACACACAGCCTGTATTCAGAAACTCTGCATTTGAAACAAGCTGTCAGGATTTCTGTCCATTTGTGATGTCACAAATATACAATATTTAGACCATTACACAGATTTAAATGTAAACATTCTAGATGTGTCCCAGTTTATTTCTGGTTGCAGTGTATGTGAATGTCATCAGCTGACAGAAGTAAACATGAACCCAAGCTGTTGCCTAGCAACACAATTCTGTTGCCATTCCGTCGAAATACGCTGAAATGGAGTGTTTCAGACAGAGGGTAAATACAGGTATATTCAGGCCGACAGTATGAGGAAAATAAAAAAATTTTTTAACATCACAGTATGTAAACATGTTCTAGTAGAAACACAAAATACAAGTATGAACTTGAAAATGAGCACGATATGGGACCTTTAAAGGAACAGTCTGTAACATTTCAGGGGATCTATTTGCAGAAAGGGAATAATATTCATAACTGCATGTGGAGGGGGGGCAAATCAATGGAGCAAAATTTCTATAGGGAATGGGAATCACGGAGCATTTTGGGCGCGCCGGCATTTTTGGAGTGTAGTGTACGGAGCTACTGTCATTATCTGTCACCGGTCTATTCATGTGTCGATCGTTCATCAGAAATGTATAAAGTACGTGTGAAAGACAAATGTCCATATAAAGAGAAGCTGACAGAGGCAAAGGGGCCATATATTACAAAAGTGAAGTTAGTTTATGATATTGATACTTAATGAATTAGGAGGACCTTGACAGCTAGCCAACCATTACAGTCACCGATGTGTGTTGGCGTTAGTGAACACCTGTCAGCAGTTCAAAATATGTAAGTCTTTGGAGGCCGATGTCCAATTTCCAATGGGTAGCTATATGACATTAAGATCTACAGGCCAAACGCCAACTACACAATCATCAGGACAAAAATATGCTAGCTAATGTCATGCTAACGGAATACAAAACATTCTCAATTTGACTAACTCAGACTGCTGAAGCCTCACACTATAGTTTAAAGGTCCCGTATTGTAAAAAGTGAGATTTTCATGTCTTTTATATTATAAAGCAGGTTCAAGTGCTATATAAATACTGTTAAACTATCAAAACTCTCAATATACGTAGAGACACACACAGCATGTATTCCGAAATTGTGCGCTTGAAACAAGTCGATAGAATTTCTGTCCATTTGTGATGTCACAAATATACAATACTTAGACCATTACACGGCTTTAAACATAAACATTCTAAATGTGTCCCAGTTTATTTCATGTTGCTGTGTATGTGAATAACATCAGCTGACAGGAAGTAAACATGGACCAAACTGTTGCCTAGCAACGCAATTCTGTTGCAATTCCATTGGAATGTACTAAAACAGAGCGTTTCAGACAGAGAGTGAATACAGGTATATTCAGACAGACAGTATGAGGAAAATAAAGTTTTTGTTTTTTTTAACATTACAGCATGTAAACATGTTCTAGTAGAAACACAAAATACAAGTATGAACCTGAAAATGAACATGATATGGGACCTTTAAGAATGCATGCTTGCGTCCAAAGTTCCACACTAACATGCTATTCAGTACGCTAAAACAGGATGTGAGATATTTTTAGTATGTCTGAATCCTTAGTATGGTACCAATAGTATGTGGATTTCGTACTATTTCCAGTGAAATATTACAGCATGCAAACGCCGGACACTTCGGCGGCATAAATATCCCGCAATGCAACACGGTAGTGACGACAACGTTCATAACAGGCGACGACGGACAGCGCTGTTACGCCAATAACGCTTCAATTTTAGTGCAAGTATATGATGTTGCTTTGCTAGGTGTAATATATTAAATTAATTCAGACTTTGATTCTCACAAATAGTCGTTTTGGTCACATGAGGTTGGCACGGGGTTACCATGGTTACACATCTCCAGCCATGCAAAGAGGCTCTCAGGAAGTGACAACGTAAATTACTGCTCAATGTGTCCGAAAAGATCCAAACTAGTGTTTAGTGACCTAATTGTCGAGGGCTGGAGTCTATAGGGACACTGAGCATTGAACAGGAGGCACCAGAATTAGAGACAGTGAGCCAGATGTTTCCACCAGAAATAGGGACTTTATGTTAGTTCAGGGGTCAGCAACTATCAAAAGAGCTATTTCGGGCAAAAAAAACCCAAAACAAATCTGTCTGGAGCCGCAAAACATTTGATCATTGTGATGAAGGTAACACAGTTTATAGTCTAAGTATATAGTATATAAGTCTAATGCAGTGAGGGCCAAAGAGACAATGTACTACGGAGTATTAGGGCCACATTGAGGGAAAAAAAATCTGAGATTTACAGAATAAAGTCAGAATGTTACGAGAAAAAAAGTTGTAATATTACGAGAATAAAGTCATAACAAGAAAAAAAGTCGTAACATTACGAGAATAAAGTCATAACTTTACGAGGAAAAAAAGAAAATAACACATGAAATTACTCCTTTATAATATTATGACTTTATTCTCAAAATCTCAGATTTATTTTTTTTTCTCAATGTGGCCCTAATACTCCGTCGTACCGTCGTATCATAGACCTACAACAATGATAAATAAAAATGAAAACGTAAACAAAAGACAGTTATTCATTTCCATTTGTATAAATCCACAGGGAGCCTCTGGAGAGGAGCTACAGAGACGCAGGTTGCTGACTCCTGTGTTAGATGAACTTCCCCTAATATCATCAAATGGTGTCTCTGCATTAGATACACCAAACAGGGAGATGTGTGACATGAACAGCGTTGCAAATGCATTTACTCATTGTAATCACAATTCATAACTCAAAGCCTGATAATATATAAACACAAACAATAGTCCAGTTAAACGTGGGAATTTGGTCCTAAAGTGAACAGACAAAGACACGGCCATATCAAAGGGATAACCCTTAAAGAGTAACTCACTCTAGACGCACTGGATGAAGACATGTAGGAGAACAAGGTCTGGCTGGTAGCATGCAGGGCAGACAGAGTCATGTTGTTCCTGCAGACTGAGCATGTGGCTTCTCTCAGAGCTCATCAGGGTTATTATGGCACACATGAAGCACTTTGTAACACAACTGTTTATTCACACAAAAGTATGTCCAACGATAGCACACTGTAGATTTTTTGTTCCCAATCTCTTAGGATGAAGTCACACCGGGAGGGCAGAACTTCACAGCCGATACTGACAGGAGGGATGACTAAAGGGAATTCTTGAATTACACATACGGGCATGCAAGTATTAGGTAAGTAATAAGACAGACTTAGAAAAAAAAATTCAATCTATATAATCTCCCAAATCAGTCATCAGACCCAAATGATGACCCCCAATCATGAATGTATGAAGACTAGGGCTGTCAAAGTTAACGCAATAAAGGTCCCATATCGTGTTCATTTTCAGGTTCATACTTGTATTTTGTGTTTCTTCTAGAACATGTTGACATGCTGTAATGTTCAAAAAATAACTTAAGTTTCCCTATACACCCTCTGTCTGAAACGCTCCGTTTTAGTGCATTTCAACGGAATTGCAACAGAATTGCGTCGCTTGGCAACAGTTTGGGTCCATGTTTACTTCCTGTCAGCTGATGTTATTCACATACACTGAAACAGGAAATAAACTGGGACTCATTTAGAATGTTTATGTTTAAAACCGAGTAATGGTCTAAATATTGTATATTTGTGACATCACAAATGGACAGAAATCCTAACGGCTTGTTTCAAAAGCACAATTTCTGAATACGGGCTGTGTGTATTTCTCCGTATATTGAGCGTTTTGATATTTTAACAGTATTTATATAGCACTTAAACCTGCTTTATAATATAAAAGACATGAAAATCTCACTTTTTACAACATGGGACCTACGTATTAACGCAACTTGCGATTTTTAGGTTGTAGTGGGCTCAGTTGTAAAGCTAGAGTGAAGATACTGGTATGAAAACCTGATGAATCCATCAGTACCAACCATGTCATACTAGCTAGTCACGAAGGAGGTTAAATAACGCTCCAAACTTACACTAAATTTTGGTGAGGAAAAACTGTCACAGCCATTTTCAAAGGGGTCCCTTGACCTCTGACCTCCAGATCAGTGAATGTAAATGGGTTCTATGGGTACCCACGAGTCTCCCCTTTACAGACATGCCCACTTTATGATAATCACATGCAGTTTGGGGCAAGTCATAGTCAAGTCAGCACACTGACACACTGACAGCTGTTGTTGCCTGTTGGGCTGCAGTTTGACATGTTCTGATTGGAGCATATTGTTTTATGCTAAATGCAGTACCTGTGAGGGTTTCTGGACAATATCTGTCATTGTTTTGTGTTGTTAATTGATTTCCAATAATAAATATATACATACATTTTCATAAAGC
>CAKAOH010029486.1:0-22369 GCA_916701665.1 Sebastiscus tertius | reverse complement strand
AGCGCTACTAGCTACTGGCCGATAGCCGGTTGTTTGGGAACAGAGACGTTAATACATCCACCACAATGCAGGCTTACAGCATACAGCACATGGGTGTATTATGAGATTATAAAAGTGATGAATTACAACCAATATATCCATTATTACAGCTGCATACAGCTAGCAGGAAGCTGGCAGAACCGGATATGTCATATGAGCGTGCAGCGTGGTACAGCTGTAGCTTCATTATCAACATATATGAGGATGGTATTGGTCTTCTAATCAAACTCTCAGCAAGAAACTCATTTAAACTACTTTCCCAAAATGTCAGACTATTTAGCCCTTTAAGTGTTTCGGTAGCTGCACACATGCATGAGCAAAGACTGCTGTTTTAATCTAAATCAAAGGTTGACTTTAATGAGGCTGTGTGACACATCACAGCACTAATATTGCATCCTCCGTTGCTGTCTGCGTCTGTTTAACATTCAGTCCTCTCTTCTTGTCTTCACTCTCTGGGCAGTAATGAGAGGCATGTGAGGCTAAACAGAGAGCATTCTCATTAAAATAACCAGCTCAGGAGCTCCCTCAGGCTAACATACACAACACAGGTGTTAGGAAGCAGCCGGTAACCAGGAGGACCCATTCACTCTCCAACACTAATCTGCTTCTGCAAAGTGTTCAAACAAGCCATTTTGGAGCACTGAAGCTTTGCAAATAGAGACAGATATCAGGCACAAAGACAGATGTTAGTGCACCAAACATGTTTATCTAAAGTGTGTGTGAACAGCAAAAACTGTATTTTTATAAGTCATAAACTTTGTGTGGGAACATCTGTTAGAAACACAATACATATTGTTGAGTGTAAACTGGGTTATATCTTAAGACTGGAACTGAATGGGCATTACAGCTGCTGTCTATTCTTACAATACAAAACAGACTTACAATGACTTCATCATTGTGCTCTGCAGCCAGTGTGTGTGTGTATGTGTGTGTGTGACTGGAACATTTTTGCAGGACTAGGAAACTGTTGCTGCATCAGCACCACAGAAACCGCTCAGTGGCAGCGCAGTGGATTCAGTATCACACTGTACATGTGGGACAATATTTTTCAGTCTCACAATATTTAGCACAATATTTTTCAGTCCTGTTAAATCAAAACAAGTGGCAGCTGATAATGATGCTTGACTTTGTCATGTAAAATGTATGCAATGTACAAAAAAAAAAGGGTGAGACATTAAAAGAAGCAATTATTGTTCTTGAGAATAATAAGCATTGTCTGTTCCCGCTCAGCTGGGCAGCTGTATTACATTTACCACACATTATTTTAGGAGCCAGCGCTGAGACAGAGGGGCTTTGAAAGCCTTGCCAGGAGCTCTTCAAAGACGGGAGGAAAAAAACGTTGTGTTTCTGGAGCCTGGGCAGCTTCCGCTTTGGGTTTGGGTGCGAGCTCGGCCTGTTGACGGCGACTGGGAGGCAGAAACAATGCTGTTCCACAGCCATGATGAGCCTCATAAAGACGGTTTATGTCCACTTACATATTGTCTTTAAACTCTATCCTCACAGGCGTTTTAGGACTGGAGGATCTTTTTCATAGTTCTAAGAACCCCCATTTTTATTGTGTCGACACCACAAGAATAAGGAACACAAGACGCAATGCAGCACTGGAAACCGCCATTTTTAAAAGTCTATTAGCCGTGTAAACAACAGACAAAACAAGACACAGACAACAGACAAAACAAGACACAAACAACAGACAAAACAAGACACAAACAACAGCTCGTAATGAAATCAATTGAAGAAAACATGGACAAATAGACCGACAGTGAAGTTGGTTCATGAGTGAGGTTTTCGTTCATGAGCACACACCCACTGAGCCAAAGAGTGAAGGCTAACCCACTAGCATAAAGTCTAACCCAGTAGCACAGAGTCTAACCCACTAGCACAAAGGCTAACCCAGTAGCACAAAGTCTAACCCAGCAGCGAGAGAGAGAGAGAGAGAGCAATATATAAATAAAAAAATATACATAAAAATGTATTTAGCCATCTTAAAAGTCAGTTTAAGTGTACACTATATTTAGAATATTTTCACCGTTTGACCTTGCCGTCAGACTGCCGTTATAACGATAATAACAGTCGTTTTACCTCTCAGAACACGGGAGTTGCTGGTCTACCATGCAAACAAATGAACCAATTGATGCAATAGCATTTTGACACTAAAACAAACGTACTTTGATCAAAATATGACTGTTTGAATTTGCATACATAGGGAACACCAGTGGGAAGCTGCAGAATGATATAAAAACCTAAAAAATTAAACAAGAATAATGGACCCACCCTTTAATATAATTATCCGTACATAAAAATCGATCCTCAGTGACATTACGTCCCTTTCTCGATGACATCACCCCACTAACGTCCAGCTCCATCTCCTCAGTCAGCGCTTTAATTCCCTTTGACACAAGCACACACCCCTTTCCACCTCCACACAGAAACACTTAACACTGCAGCACAAGCCGTTACAAAAGCACTCGGCCCGTAAAGTGAAAACACAAGGTGTGTTTTACTCCCTCCGGCGTACGCTGATTACACCCTCTGCACTAATGCAATGATTATCCACACTCTATCCAATTTCCCCTCATGTGTGTGTGTGTGTCTACATGCATGCATATACATACATACATGTGTGTGTGTGCTGCCTGTAAACCACAGACCGCACACGGCACACAGAGATGACATCACCTCGCAGTGATTAGTCTGTTAGCTCAACGTTGAACACAACAGATGGCTGCAGCTGCATCATTCAGCGAGGCTGGTTTATAAATCATATTAGAGATAAACTGCTTTTAAGATTATAAAACAAGATATGGAATGAAAGAGGAAGAGGAGATCATGACCTTTATTTTGTTTTCTTTGTTCAGATGTGGTGAAGTCATCTCTGTATGATAGCAGACAGGTGTATTAAGTGCTCTTTAATGTGGAGAGGAGGGTAATTTCTCTGGATTGGATAAGAGCCAGGTTTCTACCAGACATGATGACAGACATAATGGGCAAAGGGGTTTCACGTGAGTTCACACACACATACACACACACACTCACACACTCATTACCCGCCTTTCAGGACTGCAATATGTGCTGCAGCCTCGCCAAATTGTGTTATCATGTCTATAATTGTCCTTTAGAGGCATCATCTTTCCTGTCTAGCCTCTGAACCCACAGTGATAAAGAGTCCCACTCAGTGTCACAGGCTGTTGGCCTCCAGGAATCTAACGGCCGTAACGGCTGCTGTAATGTGCCTAACCAGCCTGAGAAGAGGATAAGTGTTTACATCATCTGGGAAGTGCACGTCGGCCATTAAACTGCCTGAATTGAGCTACGTTGACACTTAAAATGCTGTTTAGGCGTCCACACACACTGCATTTTCAGATGTTCTTTTTAAAAGGTCAGTTCACCCAAAACACAAATATATATATCCCTGGGATTTCTGCCTCCACCACAATACAATAGAGGTAAACAGAATATGTTTTGTGTTGTTCACAGCATTGAAAAGAGCAGCCCATTCACACGAAAAGGTGTATGGATGCCACGATAATTCGCAAGGCATTTAGCATGCAATAAGAACACCTTTCTTGCTAAGACTTCTTATGGAGGGTGAGTGGGTTAGGTGGATGGGTCCAACAAACACAGGAGACTGGTGTTACGTTTGTCACGTGATTTTTAGTGGTGTTTGAGATCAGTTTTACGTACTTATGTTACCTTGTTTCTGTATGTATTTTACTTAGTTTACGTACTTGTTTTAAGCCCAACCACGAGTGGTTTTGTTGGCTAAAACTAACTGCAGGTGTTTAAATTTGGGAAAAAAAGAGCACTGGCATCGGATCAGTGACTTGAGGTATTGATAAATGGTATCGGGAGAAAAAACGTTGGGCCGGCGCATCCCTAATGAACACCTGTATTGTGTGATCAGCCAAACTAAAACACAAAATAAGACAGTCACACATAAAGTTACGGGCAGTTGTCTTAACCACAGACAAAGTGCAAATAGTCATTGTGACGTCATCCATTGGTTTCTGGACTACAGTTTTGAAGCCTTGAGTTTGTCATTTTGGCCATCGCCATCTTGGTTTTTTGCAACCAGAAGTGACACAAGAGGGTGGAGCTAAGTACAACCGAACTTGCAAAAAACTCTTGCGAGACTCGCTGCCCAACGTCCTATCCTAACCTTAATCATTCAACGTCAATGACTAACCTCAACCATCTTGCGAGAGTTTCGCAGTTTGCGTGTTACCTTCTAGTCACGACCCCGTGGTAGCGGCCTGTCAATCACAAGGTAGCCACGCCCTAAAGCATCCCCTACTTTATGGTCTATTTGACCCTAAATGGGACCATAATTTACTAAATAAATCTCCAATGCAAATTACTGTACAGATGGACAGAATAACAGATGGAAGCTTTTAGAAAAGTGGTTCCCCTCAGAGTGAATGATCTCTGGGGCAGCGGGAATGTCAAAGGGAAGGGAAGGGAAGGATTGAAGAAGAAGAAGAAGGGGGGGGGGGTACAAAGGCAGCTCCAGATGCCGGCCCCTGGGAGATGGATCATGGATGTCTGACCCAGAGACGCTCCAGTTAATTGTGAAACAAAAGCTTTACCTTCTCTTTCTCTCTCTCCGTCATTTATTCTCTAACCTTTGCTCTCCTTTCTCTTTTTCCTCTCTGAAACTTGTTTTCCCTTTACGCCTGCTCTCTGTCTCCTTACACTGTTATTACTGCCCTCTGTGATTCACTGTGTTTACTCTCCCTTCTCCACGCAGCGAGGGACGGCGTGATCCTCCCCGCCGTCTTCAGATGTGCAAACACCACTTAGCTGCTGAGGGCCGACCCAAATGACAACAGCAAACAAAGAAATGCCTCATTCTCTGCAAGTATGCACATTTTATGAAGGCTTAGGACGAGTCAGAGCAAAAGGTCAACCAAACAGAGACCGTTAGGCAACCGTAATATGATGATATATGACTTACACTAAACCCCCAAAGTTTTACACTAAACCCCCAAAGTTTTACACTAAACCCCCAAAGTTTTACACCAAACCCCCAAAGTTTTACACTAAACCCCCAAAGTTTTACACCAAACCCCCAAAGTTTTACACTAAACCCCCAAAGTTTTACACTAAACCCCCAAGTTTTATGCTAAAGCCCCAAGTTTTAAGCTAACCCCCCAAAAGTTTTACGCTAAACCCCCAAAAGATTAATGCTAAACCTGCAAAAGTTTTACGCTAAACCTGCAAAAGTTTTACGCTAAACCTGCAAAAGTTTTACGCTAAACCTGCAAAAGTTTTATACATTCATATTACTTAGAAAGACATACAGTATGAAACAGGAGCATCACAACTGCAGTGAACTATTGATGCAAAGATGCTTTTCTGGCAAAATTCAGACAGTGGAGAGTTCAACGTAGGAGGGAGAGTTGACTCTGAGCTGAACCTGAAACTGTGTTTATTTAACCGGAGCCATGTCGGTGCGGATCATACCTGAGATTGAATCAAACAGGATGCATCTGTTGACAAGCCTGTGGCTGGAAAACTACCCTGGCAAATACCGGTTAAATTCAATTAGGCCTGTTCATATCAGCTTGTTACAATGGCTGCAGCTTTGGGGTGTATTGTTTAATCTTGTTTAAAGAATCAAACCTGACTGAATATCTTCATTTACCGATGAAACATTGGGGGAAAATCTGAAGACAGGTTAGTATTTGTTGGTGCTTGTGACTGTGTGGTCCCACAGGTGCTGTAACATTATCCCAGTCTAGAGAAGTGGTCACCCTCACCTGGAGAGCCTGCACACTACATATCAATTCACAGCTGCACAGATCATTAGGCAGATCTAGTGAAGATTAGTGGAGACGTTCAGTCAGAAGCTCCCATGGTTTTACACTAAATTGAACACAAAAAGGTTTACACTAAACCCCCAAAAGATTTACACTAAACCCCCAAAAATTTTACGCTAAACCCCCAAAAGGTTTACACTAAACCCCAAAAAGTTTTACACTAAACCCTCAAAAGATTTAGTCTAGGCTAAACACACAAAATATTTTACGCTAAACCCCCAAACGTTTAACACTAAACCCCCAAAAATTTTAAGCTAAACCCCCCCAAAGTTTTAGCCTAGGCTAAACACCCAAAAGTTTTACGCTAAACGCCCAAAGGTTTTACACTAAACATCCAAAAGTTTTACGCTAAACGCCCAAAAGTTTTACACTAAACCCCCAAATGTTTTACGCTAAACCCCCAAAAGCTTTACACTAAACCCCCAAAAGATTTTACGTTAGCCTTTCTGGCTAACTAGCTAAGGGCATATAAAAGTAAGTGCTTTACTTCCAGGACCAAGGAGCGTTTCATTAACTAACCAACCTACATTTGTTTGTAGAGTTATAGGTTAAAGAATGCCCATTAGCTCATTTCACCGGGCAAAACCAACGGTTGTCGGCTTGAAATGACAGAAGCTGCTTTTGTCTGCAATCAAGGAACCATTTTCTCTGAAATTACTAATAAATTCATGCGGTAAATCAACATTAACATAAACATCATGCTGTGGGAGAAGGGAGATCCTGACAGGAAACCGTTACTAACGGGGGCAAACGGTCAACTACTGTGAATACAGTTAGTAATGTGAGCAGGATTAGGTCAAACCAGTGACCTGCTTTATATTTAGCATGAGTCACCTCTATTAAAACTAAGTCTGCCAAGGCAGGATGCAGAGAGAGACAGAGAGAGCGTTATAGCCGTTGGTCCTGCTGCTGAGCTCTCTGGCTACCAGCGGTGGTAATGACCGGTGACCGCCTGCCAGGCCAAACCAAAATAGGGTTTCCATGGTGCTGGTGTGAAACCAGGACCCAAACACAGAGAATTTACTGTAAAAGTGAATGAAAGTGAAACGACTCCGTTGGATAGCTTGACCAGTATGACAAGAGGACTTTTTTTAGAGCTTTTACTCAAAATGAAACTATAGTAACTTGATCAGAATTTCCCACAAAACTCCCATTATGGTGAGAAAGCTCCATTATTACGTCTCCAAACCTCAAGATATTGTTTCCAAAAGCCTCGTTTTGTCTGACCAACAGTCCAAAAGCCAAATATATTTAGCTTACTGTCAAATAAGACAAAGAAAAGCAACAAATCATCACAATTTAGAAGCTGGATTTAGCTATTATTTTGTATTTGCTTCTTATAAAATGACTAGAGCTGCAACAATGAATTGATAAATAAATTAGTTGTCAACTATTAGATTAATCGGCAACTATTTTGATAATCGAGCAATCGGTTTGATTAATTATGTGAATATTTTCTGGTTTCTTTCCTCCTCTATGACAGTAAACTGAATATCTTTGAGTTGTGGACAAAACAAGACATTCAAGGACGTCATCTTGGGCTTTGGGAAACACTGATCCACATTTTCTGATATTTTATAGACCGAACTACTGATCCATTAATCAAAATAGTTGGTTATTCATTTAATAGTTGACAACTAATCGATTAATCTATTAAATCGTTGCAGCTCTAAATAACTTTTCCCAACATGTCAAGCTATTCAGTTAATTGGAAAAAAAAAATTTGATAATAAAAATAATTGTTGTTTGAAACTTTGAATAGGTAATAAATTCATAGACTTCATCTCTTTGTAGTCTTTGTTTTCTTTCTCTTATATAAACCAACTGGAACATGAAAGCAAACCATGACGTTCAGCTGTGACACAAGCACAATGTACAATCTCGTGTAATCTGGTTCCATGACCTACGCCAAACTGAACATATGATACCGTCTTATCGCACGTTACACACAGACTGCCTATTGTGGCGGGTCGTAACCTTTCGTGATTAGCATACAGCTGAGAGGTCCCAGAGTGACTGCAGCTCCAGATTATATTATATTCAAACATGTCTGATCCAACATAAGCCGGTTAAAGGAAGACAGGAGGAAAACAGGAGATGCGCCGCTGACAAAGAGACATAAACTGAAGACAAGCAGCAGCGTTTAATGAGCCTGCAGCTGCTCTGGGACCAGATAAAGTGCCGGAGGCCATGCAGCTGCAAAACCAGCGTCCGTCTGCCGTGCATTCCCCTGAGACTGACCCCCAGCTCGCCACAAAGGAACACTGCAGATTCTTCCTCCTCATTTCACCCGACAGGAGGGTCCTGCCCCCCCCACCTCCCTCCCTCGCTTGTCTCCACAAGTCATTCTCTGGATGTCTCTTTTTTCTGTGCTCCACACAGGCCAACCTTCAATAGACAGAGGGGACAAGTGTAAGGGAGAGGGCTTTGTTATTATGAGGACCCCACCCTGCTGGGTTCCCAGTAAACAGCAGGCTGTAGAGCCGCTGGAGGTAGATGTACCCCCCCCAGGAGAGGCTCATCTCCGGGGGCCACGGGGAGGTCCAGAGGACGGGGAGAGAGTCAGAGAGAGAAGAAGGGTGATTAGCTCCAGCGCTGCCTAATCTAATCAGTGTGCATGACTGGCCTGTGTAGCATGGAGGGGGGGCACGTAGAGGGTTAAAGTTTACTATCATTCAGAGGGCTATGGAGGGCTGGGAGAGTTAAATCAGTTGTTTCAGAAGGTCATCACGTAAACGCTGCTGGTCACGTTTCACAAGGACGTGACGTATAGTTTGTAGGACCGTCCTCGAACAAAGAACTTCTTAGTTGACTAATCGATTAGTTGATTTAACCGACAGATCTGTGAAACTGAGTTTCTCCACAAAGAATCACACAAAAGCACCACTTTAGATCTGGTGTTTACCAGAGACGTGCTCAGAAGTCTTTTGGAAAGAAGTCATTCAGCATGAAAAAAAGAATAAAAACGACTAATCGAATAAAGAAATCTTCAACCAAAACGACCGATTAGTCGACTAATCGACGAAGAGGAGTGCAATAAGAACACTGTTTTTGCTTTTAGGTGTGTCATTTGTACGCCATGTAGTCTGTACTGACTGCAATATAAATGCATCTGCATGAATATGCTACGCTCAGAGCTAGTGACGTAGACTGCTTATGGCTGCGGGTTGGGAGGTGGAAGTGTCCAAAAAACACATGACTTTCAACCAGGAGATCGATGATAGAGACCAGCATTTTATAAGTTACGTTAGTGGCGTGTTTTCCGTCCTTATGTTACGTATCATGTTGTTTCTGTACGTATTTTAAGTGACTAACTAGGTGGTTTCATTACACCCTGCCTAGGATAAGGATAATATTAACGTTAACGTGCCACCCAGAGTAACAATTCTGCAGCTTACGTTATTTCTGGCTTCACATGTTGCATTCAAATAAATTCAAGTGAATTACGTTAGTTCGAATTAGTTCAAACTTGATTATATTAAAAAGTGACCGCCCTCAGACATAAAACAGTGGAAAATGTCCGAGAACAAAAGCCTGTTGGACGCCCTTCTCCTCCTCTGTCTGTGCCGACTGTGACACAGAGTTTTTCCACTAACAGACCATCTCCGAACAAACTCGGACACACGGCTGCTTTTAATTCACTCCTTTTAGAAGCCTGGAACGGAAAACCCTATAACGTAATGTGACCCAGTTAAGATTTGTCTGAATCTTTAAGACCGTCTTCCTCGCATTACGTCAATTTTACAGCCAAATAAACAATCTTTAGGGCAACAAGTCGCGTATTTAAATAAAAAAACCTCTGTGTTGTGTTGCTTTCATTTGAGCACTTTCTGGACGCCCCCGTTGAACGTTTTATTAACCGCATAAAAGAATACTGTGGGGTGAAATTATGATCCTAAAAAAAGTGCTGAATATTGTAACTCGAAGTACAAGTGCAACTGAGGAAATACGATGCATATAAAGCAGCCTCGTTATCAGGGACCATCTACACTGGAGGATATCCACAGCAGGGCTTTAACAAACTGTATTCCAGATGTTGGTCCAAGCCGGCCGGAGTCATCTGATTTAACCTCTGACCCCGGAGCAGCCGTTCAATTAGAGGATTTCACACTCTGGTCATGGCGACACCGCCGCCATGGCTTTAGTTTCAAGCTCACACTGATAGTGCCCAGGTCTGATTTCCATCAGCGGGGAAATTTACGCTCATAAAAGTGTTTATTTAGGATCCAAATGCATGGAGATGTAAATGAAATCCTCCACTAAAGGGAGGAGACATACACTGACCCGCTCCCATAAACTGCAGCCAGCATCCTGGATTAATGACAAAAGCCATCAAAGTTCAAGAAAAGCACGAAGGGCAGATGATGTGGTCGGCATGAACGACATAGCAGTTTGGTTTTTTAACGTGCACTGAAAGTATCACCATCATCTGCACCGGCCAAAACAGAGGCTGGTAATATTATATTTTCTTTGAAAGTATCTGTTTAAAAAAAAAAACATAAAAGAAGTTTTCCAAAGCATCTGCGCTGCCACGCTGCCAACAGACAGAGACGCATGTATTATTTAGCTTTTCTTGTGGCCTAAACGGAGGGTCGTAATGAATGAAGGCTTTTTTTTCTTTTTTAATGGGCCGAACACGGAGCCCTGAGGGACCACGTGCACTGGCACTTCAACCACTGGCAACCCCTGACAACAAACCGCCATGTTTAATGCCATTCAGTGATGACCTAAGCGTCATTAAACATCTGAAGCTCAGTTGCGTGCTCTTTAAAAGAAAGCAAAAATTACAAAGAAATGGCTCAAGCTAATTACAGAATATGGAGTCAGGACCGAGACCACACAGTGGCTGCACCGCTGCAGCTGGTAATAAAGTGACAATAATACGTTAAACAACTTAGCATGTTGAATTTATGATTAAAAACTATAAAAGCTATAGTGTTAGAATGAAGATATGTGAAACTAGAAAACCAAATGAACCCATTGGTACGAACCATTGCTGTCATGCTAGCTTGCTGGCAAGGAGGCTAAATAACACTCCAAAGTTACACTAAATTTTGGTGAGGAATAATTAGCATGGTCATTTTAAAAGGGGTCCCTTGACCACTGACCTCAAGATACATGAATGAAAATGGGTTCTATGGATACCCACAAGTTTTTTTGAATGAATGCGATATTTCCGCCTATTCTAAATGATGTATTTTTAATATTTCTGCATACTGGACTCCCTAAACAGTCTTGGAATTACATAAATTGGGTATCACAGTAAAGCTGAGACACTTGTGGATCCAATGAGTCCAACTGTATTCATGTGTGATGATGTTAGTCCTCATAGTAGCCAATTCGTTGTAGTAAAATTTGACGTCACTGTATAAAATGACCTGTGGTGACCTCTAGGATAGTCACAGCCTCATGAAACTTGACAGCCACAAACTAGAGACCTAGAGCATTCAGAGGATGGATGGATCAAACTAGAGACCTAGAGCATTCAGAGGATGGATGGCTTTCCTAGCTAGATTGACAATAAGGGGGTTTCTGAGCAGTTTCCAGAACAGAAATGCTCGCCATCCAATCGCCAAAAAATGCAATTCTTGCAGAAATCTCAAAATGTCCAAACGTTTTTGATTACAAATCACAGCATGGCTTTTTCTATGGTGTTCCTCAAGGTCTTGGTGTCTTAATGTGGTATTTTGAATGGATTATTGATCATTTATATTAATTCTCCAGGGGTAAAAAATGGTTAAATTTAGCATCAAATCTGTGTAACAAATGGTATCAACGCAAAAATTGCTGCAACAACTTATGAGACATAAGAGAGCATGGGGCTGACCATCATATACTTCTATCATAATGTTCTTATACACATTCACAATTTATTTTAATAATTGACTAGAACAACCAGACACACAGTGCTGAGCAGCATCTCAAATTAATCTTCAGGTTTCCAGCTTTCAGATGATGTACACCACTTCTATGAGACATCTACTGTTGACCTGCTACCTCCCCCTAAAAACCCCCTGTACCCCTCTAAAAACAGGTCTATTGTGGGTCTCGGAGGGTTAATCTAGTAGCAGAGAGAGAAAACTCCACGTGGAAAAAGACAGTTCATATTGCTGTGATCTTTCCGACCACAGTGAATCAGTGACTGAGGTTTGGAACAAAACATCCCTCATGAACACTGCTGCAATAAAGAGCATCACACGTGGAAAAAGAAACACAGCTTGTTGGGGGGGGGGAAGCAAAGTTTGGGTTTTCTTTATGCAAAAATACATAACACATGTTCCTGACTCTGTGGTCCAAAGATATTAAATAAAGGTCTCTGCCCGCAAGACTCCTTTCTCTTCCACATACACACAAACACTGGTCTACAGGTGGGACCAGTTCTCAGGTTTACTGTTGAAACACAAGACAAGAATCTGTGCCGCACTTTGTCAAAACCACCGACACACTTCCTCTTGAAGTCACAAAAGCGGGGCAACCTTAGACCTTCAATATGTGGAACAGATCCAGGATCAGGTGTTTGGGGTCAGTGATGCTTTTAATAGTGGAAAATTAAACTTGGTTGTAGCTATTCATCCACATCTATGGTGCTTCCGATAACGCTTATTTAATAGCCTAACAACAGTTTAATCGGCTAGTTGTATGGAGCGCTGAGATAATTAGTTGATTAGTAGATTCATTTGAGTCATTCTACAAGAAAAATACAACATAATATCTAATTCCAACTTCTAAATTGTGATGATTTGTTTTTTTCTTTGTCTTATTGGATAATAAACTAAACATATTTGTCTTTTCAAGACAAAACAAGGCTTCTGGAAACATTATCTTGACCTTTGGAGACATTATAATGGACCTTTCTCACCATTTATATATGCGTTTAGGGGCTGCAACTAACGATTATTTTCATTTTTGATTAATCGATTAGTTGTTTGGTCTATAAAATGTCAAAAAATGGTGAAAACTGTGGATCCCAAAGCCCAAGATGACGTCCTGAAATGTCTTGTTTTGTCCACAACTCAAAGATATTCAGTTTACTAATCGATTTATTGGTTAATTGTTGCAGCTCTAGTCATTTACAAGAAGAAATTACTTCATATATATACTATTTATTTGTTATATGGGGATATATATCATTATCAAGATATGAAATTAACTATATTGTGATAGAAGATTTTGGTCATCATGATATAATAAAATGAATGATGAATAAAAGGAAATAGGTTTTTAAGTTTGATTTTGCATACAAATGCTGATTATTATCAGAGCTGATGATTAGTCTATTAACTGATTAGAAATTAATCAGAAACTACTTTGATAACTGATTTTTTTAAGTCAAAAACACAACAACTGTCCTGTTGATAGTAAACTAAACATATCATTATATATCTTGAGCTTTGGAGACATTATAATGGAAATGTATCACTATTTATAGACCAAATAAGAGTTTTAATGTTTAATATATGCGTTTTTTCATCTTTAATAAAACTTTTTAACTAAAAACAACGTAATGGTTGCACATGGTTTGTTGTTTAAGCTTCTCAACTGTGAAAATATGTTGCTAAATTGAATATTTGGGGATTTTAATGACTCTTAACTTAAAAACTGTTCTTATATTAACCCATTTTGTTACACCATGTGCATGATCAGTTGTATTAATGATGTTAAGGACACATAAATGAGTTAAAACTGTAATAATGGAGGATTTAACTATCAGAACCTGGATCATATTATCAGGGGGTCATACTGAGCAGCATCTAGCCGGGCAGAGCATCACTCTGCTCGGCTTCATTGCCACGAGTTTCCCCCTTCAGAGCAGCTCCAGGACACAAAATACCACAACTAAACTAACATTGTAGTGAAAGTCTCAATAAGTGTGGCTCAGACGTGTTTCATAGATGAATAATGTCTCTATTGTTGTAGGAAAGTAGTGAGTTTTCTCTACTTACGTGTAACTGCTGGCGGAGCGGTTTCTCTGGAGCGACGCCTCTGAGACACAGAAAGGAACCTTTTTCAGTCTTCTTTTGTGAAGTTTAAGTTGTCTGGTTATTAGTTTTTCGTTCCTCTCAGTGTGTCTTCTTCTTCATCCTCCACGTTTCTCTCCGGGAGACCACAGAGACAGAGGAATGAATGATACCGTCCTCCTCTTCTTCTTCTGCCTCAGACAGACTAACCGACCGCTGGATGACTGGGAGTGACTGGCAGCCGTTAACTCCGTCACCCTGCCAACCAGCCAACCAATCACCGGTTAGTTCGCTGCTCCATCCAACCATTCAACCAATCACAGGTTAGCTCCCTTCCTCAACAACCAATCGCCGGTTAGCTCCCTCCTCCATCAACCAATCAGCCGTTAGCTCCCTCTTCCATCCAACCAATCACAAGTTAGCTCTCTCCCCCATCCAACCAATCACCGCTGCTCTTAGATAATGTCACTGACCGCTGCTGTTGTTAATGGAGGCTGGGAAATAGGTTTATTTTAATTTTTCAGATGAAATAAAGAAATTAAAAGCTGCATAAAACCAACAAATTTATGACGGAGCATTAGGGCATTGAGGGAAAAAAAAATCTGAGATTTAGAGAATAAAGTCGTAATTTTACGAGTCGTAATATTCCGAGAATAAAGCTGTGATTTTACAACTTTTTTCTCGTCAAATTACAACTTTATACTCGTAATATTACGAGAAAAAAGTCGTAATATTACGAGTATAAAGTTGTAATTTGACGAGAACAAAGTTGTAATATTACGAGAATAAAGTTGTAATATTACGAGAATAAAAGTTGTAATTTTATGAGAAAAAAGTCGTAATATTACAAGAATAAAGTTGTAATTTTCCGAGAAAAAATTGTAGTATTACAAGAATAAAGTCGTAATTTTACGAGAAAAAAAGTCATAATATTACGAGAGTAAAGTTGTAATTTTAAGAGAAAAAAATCACCCAAAGTTCATTTCCATTTTTAAAAATCCGCAGAGAGCCACTGAAGAGGGGCTAAAGAGCTGCATGTGGCTCCGGAGCCGCAGGTGGCAGACCCCTGCCTTAGAATGAGCCGTTTATATCTACACAGTGAGCGGGTCCTCTTCAAAGGAGTCCGCCATGTTGCACCATCATGTTTCTACAGTAGCCCAAAACAGACAAACCTGCTCCCTTCCACATTCTGTCATCTGAAACAGTTGTTGCCTTAGCATCTCTGATTACCACTCACTGTAAAGACAATATTCACACAGTATTACATGAACATTTGTTGTCTTCATATCACATTCTCTAAATCTGAGTCTTAACCTTCAGTGGGAGGCTAACAGCTGAGCTAAAGATTCCAGTCGATGCAGATTGCACACATTCTGGAAGCTATACATCTATTTAGGTCCAACATGTCCGTCTAGCCATACTTAGCATTATTCCCGGACACGTGTCTGTGCATCCCTTTCAATGTCTTTTATTCTTGCCAAATTCAGGAACAGTGCAAAACAACAACTTTTGTGTATTCGTGCAAGCTTTGCACGACAAGTGAACAAGTGTGAATGGATTATTTTGAGACTGTTGAGACTAGGAGGGGGCCAACTGGAGCCAGGACCCGGTCAGTCCAATGAGACTTGATTGTAGTGAAAACACAAAGGAAGTCACATGACTAAACAACAGTTATCGTCAATAATAACAGCCCTGATGTTATCCATCCATTTCCTAACATCAACATTAACTCTGATTGGCTGGTTTGACAGTTATAAACCGAAAGTCACCAATAGTCTGCAATAGAAATACTCCTTTAGTACATATAATACGTGACTGAATTCCTCCAATAAATGCAGTTTGAGCTCCCAATCTGAGATCTGAATGGACTTTAAACTCTCACTGTTTCAACTGATTGGGAACAATTGGCTTTGTTTTAGATTACAGACCACAAACAACGGTATAATTATCTATATGGGGTATCAATAAAGTACTTACTGGGTAATTACACCGGGACAAATAGTCATTCAAAGTGTCCTTGAGTGAGACACTGAACGGTCACTGCTCCTTACTGCTTAGGATGGGTTAAATGCAGAGGTCAGATTTTATGCATGTACTTGTATGTACATGATTATAGTAATCAAGTTTAAGTTTTAAGTAAAGTTAAGCATAGCTATTGTGAAAGGACATAGAGGCTCCCTGTCTGAGAATAAGATTTAAGGGAAGTATACTGAGCCCATGCTGCTAAATATCTTTTATTATTAATATAAACCAAGGAGGGATTGAGCTTCTAAAGCTTATCTGTCTGTAATTAATCTTAAAAAGGACCTATTATGTTTATTTTCAGGTGCATACTTGTATTTTGTGTTTCTATTAGAACAAGTTTACATGTTTTAATGCTCAAATAACGCTTTATTTTTCTCATACCGGCTGTGCTGCAGCACCTGAAACGCTCTGTTTGAGCTCCAGCCCAAGCTAGCTGCTAGGCTGATATTATGCAAATGTGTTACTTGGTGACATCACCACGTTACGGAACAAAAAGGTGAGACTTCAATCAAGGCGTTTCAGAAGAGTAGTGTTTCTGTGGGGGAGAGTAACTCCCTTTGGCGTGGACTTTGGGCTTTATAACTTTGCAGACCTTTTACGTGCACAAAAAAACTATATAACACACTAAAGGAAAGGACAAAACACAAAAGCATAACAGGTCGTCTTTAAAAGGGAGTACATGCTTTAGGAACAACTGAAATAAGTTGCACTTTCTGCTACAGAAACAAAATGTTAGTAACATAACTAAGGCTGTCAAAGTTAGCACATTAATGCAAATTCGTTTTAACACAACATGCGGTTTTTAGGTTGTAGCAGGCTCAGTTTTAAAGCTAGAATGAAGATACTGGTAACATATGAAACTAGACAACCTAATGAATCCATCGGTACCAACCATGTCTTACTAGCTTGTAGTGAAGGAGGTTAAATAACGCTCCAAACTTGTGCTAAATTTTGGCGAGGAAAAACTGTCATGGCCATTTTCAAAGGGGTCCCTTGACCTCTGACCTCCAGATGTGTGAATGTAAATGGGTTCTATGGGTACCCACGAGTCTCCCCTTTACAGACATGCCCACTTTATAATAATCACATGCAGTTTGGGGGCAAGTCATAGTCAAGTCAGCACACTGACACACTGACAGCTGTTGTTGTCTGTTGGGCTGCGGTTTGCCATGTTATGATTGGAGCATATTGTTTTATGCTAAATGCAGTACCTGTGAGGGTTTCTGGACAATATCTGTCATTGTTTTGTGTTGATAATTGATTTACAATAATAAATATATACGTACATTTGCATAAAGCAGCATATTTGTCCACTCCCATGTTGATAAGAGTATTAAATACTTGACAAATCTCCCTTTAAGGTACATTTTGAACAGATAAAATATGTGCGATTAACTATTTTAATTGATTGACAGCTCTAAATGTAACACTTTAAGGTTTCCAGTCTTATAATGCCTCCTTGCATGGGATCTTTTATCTGTGGTGGTCCTCAAACACTCACTGTGAGGGCCTTTTTTTGTTGTTAGGTGTGATGAGCTGTCGGATTTCCCCCCTTCGAGGCTCAAGGTTCAACACATTCCTGGCTGCGCTGGTCAGTATGATTTTAATCTGTTTTCACAGGCAGGCAGCACAGACAGACAGACAGACACAATCTTGTTTGGAATTCCACTCTGAGACCTTCGGTGTCTCCTTGTGGGCATACCAGAGGAATCAAGGGTGGCAGCCATCTTTTTTTGTGTCCCACATGTGCTCACCAGCAGAACATCTGAGCCTCACGCCGGCTATCATATCTTTTCCGCTGTCATATCTTCCAGGGGTGATCACACCGGTGGCACACATTGTCACAGCTGAGAAAACAAAGCGTAAAGGGGTCGGGGCGACGTCAGAGCCGGCGAATCCTGCAGTGTTGATTCAGCAGAGGCAAATCAGAGTGTGTTTGTCACTCTGCGAGGCAGACTTCACAGGGACGAGTCAAAGTGCAGGATTAAGTGTGAAAGACACACCGAAACCGCTCCGAGGAGGAGATGAGTCGTGACACTCGTAATGACAAGATGGAATAACTCGTCAGGAGGGGTAGCTCACCACAAACGGGGTATGAAGAGTGCAAAAGAAGCTTCTCATAACTCGGGTTTTAGATGAGCAGTGGCAACATCTAATTAAATGAGCCATCCCATCATCTCGAAAATGCAGAGTTTTGATTGTAGAGTAAACTAACAGAACGAGCGAGTGACAAATTTGTAGCCTCAGCAGTGTAAGAAGTGCTTTCTCAGAAACATCAGATCATCATGTGGTATTCTGGTGTAGTCGGCCGTTACCAAAATCCCAGTTTAAAACCCAGTGAACAGCCACTTTGGTAGAAAATAGTGCTTTTATTTTCAAAGCACATATACACTTGAGTTCCTACAGTCACTTACTCAGAATTAGAAACCACTTATTCTTAAAGGTCCCATATTGTAAAAAGTGAGATTTTCATGTCTTTTATATTATAAAGCAGGTTTAAGTGCTATATAAATAATGGGAAAGTATCGAACCGCTCAATATACAGAGAAATCCACACAGCCCGTATTCAGAAATTGCGCGTTTGAAACAAGCCGTTAGGATTTCTGTCCATTTGTGATGTCACAAATATACAATATTTAGATTATTACACAGTTTTAAATGTAAACATTCTAAATGTGTCCCAGTTTATTAATGGTTGCAGTGTATGTTAATGACATTAGATGACAGGAAGTAAACATGGACCCAAACTGTTGCCTAGCAACGCAATTCTGTTGCAATTCCGTTGAAATTCCATTGAAATGCACTAAAACGGAGCGTTTCAGACAGAGGGTGAATTCAGGTATATTCAAGCAGACAGAATGAGGAAAATAAAGTTTTTTTTTAACATTACAGCATGTGAGCATGTTCTAGTAGAAACACAAAATACAAGTATGAACCTGAAAATGAGCACAATATGGGACCTTTAAAAAGCTAGATTTTAAAAAGTTAAGTTTTTAAAATTTAAGCATGTGAGTGGCACCACACGGTTGCCTTGGGCGGACCATATGGAGCAGACTGTTCCTAAATAAATAATTCAGTGACCTAAAATCTCAAAAAACACTCATTAATTAAGCATCAAACTTCAATCTGGGCTTTGTTTCACAAAAAAAGAATCCCAACTCTAGGTCCACTTACTGGCTTTTTCTGGAGCTTTCAACCATATCACACAGTCTTCATCACAGGACAGATTTTAAGGATGATTTTAGAGTCCCTAAAAGTGAAATGAATGATTGATGAAAATCAAAACAGCAACTGCACTCACATGTAAACAGATCGATCTCAAAGACAACTGAATAAAGACTCCATACATTGATGAAGACCATGTGATACAGTTGAAAACTCGCATACGTACACAGAGTTATGTGGAAACGAGGCGTTAGCGTGCTGTAGACAAGAGAGTGGTATCAATCTAGCCAGTTAGCTAGCAGGTTAACGCTAGCCAAACTACAACCTTAAAACCAACAACACAGCTTTGGCTTTTATGGTGATCTAGCAATTGAAACACATTTATAAAGGAAACAAGAGTCGGTGACATCTGACTCCATCCAGCTCTACTGTTTTCCACAGTAACCAGCATTGTTGTTTGCCTCGCTCGGCTGCCAATCAATTCACATCTGCAGGTTAAAGGTCACAGCCCGCATTAGGACCGGGCCGCCCACTCTCAGCAGGGAGCATTTCCTGTGGTAGTGTGCATGCTGCTGCCGGTGGGAGGTCAATCACAGAGAGGCCAAAAGATCAAAGTAAGGAAATTAGTTTCTCCCGTGCAGATTCCAAACATGCAAATGATCCCTGATTTTTATTCTTTAGCAGGTTTGTTTTCTATGATGTGGTGGCAAAATGCAACCCAGAAGATATATATATCACCATAACTCTACCTAAAGCACCTCCTTGAGAACTGTACATTCATGAATGACTGGTATGTGGGAGTTAATGCTGAAGTCATAACATAAGGGATACGTGAAATGCACAAGAAATTCTTCACATTTTCAACCTCTAAACAGGAATACGCTGCTAACCCGTTTAGCACCTACACGTTAACTTGAAGGCAACTGGAAGGGAAACGAGTAAGCTTAAAAAAAAAAGCACTTGTAATTAGCTGAAGATTAGCATCCAGAACCATTTCACTGCATTTTCGCCTCTTTATTATGCAATTTTTTAATAAAATACATACATTTGGTAAAACATCTTGAGCTTCGACCAGTAGGCACTTACAAACCTTGGTGTACAAAATTTAAAAAAAATCAAAAACAGTTGTGCACCGTTAATTTAAAGCATTTTAAAAACAAATTTAAACCTGAAATACGACATTTTTGGCCATTTGGGGCAATGCAACAAGACATAATCACATATTGTGTCATATTATGACAAAGTATTTACATATATAGCAGATACGGAGCAACATTATCCTTCATTTGGAGTCGTGTTCCTAGCAACCTGGCGCATTTAAGTCCAATATTCACTTTCATTTTAGCTTTGTTTTTGCTCAGCATGTGTGGCCTCATTACCTTGTACATTACTCTGAGTTAGGTTTAGGAAAAAACAACATGGTTGAGCTTAAAACTACTGCGTTTGTACAGTGAAAATTTGACTTGATGTTGTGAAAACGGGACAGCAGATTGTAAAGTGAAAGTGAAAGTGAACACACGGGACACAAATAGCGGTGTCCTCGATGAAAGCCTCGTGTTTGTTGGACCCATCCACCTCAAGTGTGTCTCTTTCGCTCTTTAAACTACGTCATTACAGCACTTTCCCTGAGCATTTACTGTTTCCCCTGATGGGTTTACATTATAGCTAATAGAAAGCTTGGTGCGTCTTGTACCGGCGATAAAGGGTGCCTTGTGTGACGGTACCAAACGCTGACGGCTGTGACAAAGCGTCGGTATTTGACGCCCTGGAATGAGAACAGGCTGGTGTGTGTTTTTAAATGTGTTTTAAATGTGTTTGTCTGATGTTGAGCCCTGTAAAAGGTGAATTTCTTCTTGCTTTGTGACAGATAATAAAGTTTATCTATTCGTCCATCTATCTGACGTTTGGTTGGTGGAATATTTCTCTGAGGTCTAAAAACAGCCTTTGTGTTTGACACATCCACGTCGCCTGCAGCTTCTCAACAGTAGATAAATGAAGTGCAAATACCTGAAACAGCAGGAAGGTATAGTCTTTACAAATCAGCAACATGTGTAGCTGACAGCGTTTACGCAATCACTTCAGTAAGCCTCTCAGAGCTCGGACACCCAGATCAATAATAACGGCAGCATCAGTCAGTTAATGACTCCACTGGTCGCTGGAAAAGTAAAGAATCTAGTTGGTCACATATTAAAATATAAGCCAAAAAGCTGCATAATTTGAGTTGAAATTATTGAATTTTAGTTGATATGCATTAAAATCTGATCATCATAGAGTAAAAATATCTACAGATTAGATTCCTGCTGATGTAATTCACAGTAAAAAAGGTGCTACCACCTTCATCATGTCATTGCCGTCTAAGCCCAGATTCCCCAGGCTCCATCGGGGCCCGGGTCACATTTGGGGTCTTCATCTGGGAAGTTTATCGGCACAGCAGATTTCTGGTAGTGCTGGAGCCTCCCGAGGAGATACTCCACTACTGTGGGGAAGAGAGCGGATATTTCATCCCTCTCCTCTGGGTCCTTTTCTATGTCGAACAGCATCACGGACTTCAGAGGATCCATCTTCTCAGAGGTGGTGTGGCCGGGCCGCGGAAACCAAAGGTCACAACCTGGAGGAAGATGAAGGACATTAGCAGCTGTGGTGGAAAGTATATTTACACAAATACTGTAGTTGAGTACAATTTTGAGGTACTTAACTTAAAGGGACTGTTTGTAACTTCTTACATATAAAACGTGAGTGATTATACACTAAAGAAAACATTCTTATTAATATTATATTCCATTTCTGCCCCTAAATGCTACAAACTGGACCTTTAAGTGAAGGATCTGAATACTTCTTCCTCCACTGATTAGCAGAGATAAGGAGTGATTCTGTGCACAGGTGTGTTTGATTTTGCGCTCCCCACTCAGACTAAACATGTCATTACGGCTGATAGAAGATACTGACCCGGGTAGCCAGTCAGCAGCTTCCAGTTTGAGGATCGAATGGCGGCGTGAATGGACACATTGAAGCCAGAGTTGGGCCAGGAGCCTCCGCTGACCATCTGAGCCAAAGTTAACTTGCGCTCGGCGCCAGGACCTGCAGAGAGCGGAGAGGACAGAGCTGATCATGGAGGTCATCCATCTTTAAAAATACCTCTAAAAGGAGAAACCGCTGATTAAGACAATATTAAACTACCAGCGGGTACAAAACGCCCTCTGTGGTGTCTATGTAAACCATACCAGTAGGCACCTCATGTCAGTGCATACCTGGGAATCAAGTGAAGGTGTCAAAATAAACATACCAATAAAAAAAAGCCCTCTTTTTGTGCTGTAAAACCAACAGCAGGAACTTCAAAACAATCCTTCCCTTTAAGAACAGAAA
>CAKAOH010029484.1:0-26460 GCA_916701665.1 Sebastiscus tertius | reverse complement strand
CACACACACACACACACACACACACACCTCACTATCATCATCCATGTGGTCCACACACACCTCACTATCATCAACCAGGTAGTCCACACACACACACACCTCACTATCATCATCCAGGTAGTCCACACACACCTCACTATCATCATCCATGTAGTCCACACACACACACACACACACACACACACACACACACATAGTCCACACACACACACACACACACCTCACTATCATCATCCATGTAGTCCACACACACACACACACACACACACACACACACCTCACTATCATCATCCAGGTAGTCCACACACACACACACACACACACACACACACACACACACACACACACACACACACACACACACACACACTCACCATCTCCACCTGTCTCGGGTCCAGCTGGGTGGGCACTGCTGAGGGCACAGAGAACTGGATCTTCCTCCTCGCATCCTTGTCTTCCTCTGTGTCTGCGGGCTGCAGCAGCGGGTCCATCATCCAGCCTGTCTCTTCCACAGATGTCCAACAAACAAAAAAAAGTCCACTTCTGATTGAACCTCCTGTGTGAACTGGAAGAGTCCCCAAAATGACCAAAAAAAAAAAGTCCCACCAGCAGTTCTCTGCGCTCTTTGGAGTCTTTGGATGCGTTGGACAGCTTGTTTCCTCTTTCTGTCTCTGTCTCACACTGTCCGCTTATGTCTCTCCTCGCGCCCACAGTGTCTCGTGTGTTGTTGAGTGATGAGAGAAGAGGAGTGCGTGCAGCAGAGCGTGCTGCTGAAGCTTTGTGATGCTTTCAGGTGCCGTCGGAAAAAACTTCCAAATCAAATCCAAATCAGTTTCCCCAGAGATGGGCTGAAAATAATAATACTGTCGAGATGCCTTCAGTGTCACACAACATGTAAACATCCTCTTTGAATGATGAAAATATTTATAATGACAATTTATTGTAAGGTGAATGTATTTTTTTTTTAAACTCCACAAAGGTCTGCCATGTAAAATAAATAGATTAAATGATACTTAAAGGGTCAGTGTGTAACATTTTGGGGGATCTATTAGAAGAAATGGAATACTATGTTTTCATTAATGTATAAACACCTGAAACTAATAATTGTTGTGTTGAGCTTAGAATGAGCCCTTCATATCTACGTAGGGAGCGGGTCCTCTCTGGTTCTACAACTTCCGTGTCCATCACGTGATGCCATTACACCCAGAAATACTTTTTCCCATAGACTTACATTAGGAAAGAGACGTCTATAATCAGCGGATATTTTTTTTAGGTAAATCAACTTCCCAATATGAACACTTGAACAGCTTTTATTTAAATCATTATGTCCTAAAAGTTGTAAACACTAATAGTCGAATCCAGAGTTATTTCCTTTCCTCCGTTCATGTGACTGAGACCCAGAAAGAGGGCTAGGAGGTGGAGTTAAAGGAAAACGCAAGTGGGTTTGCTCTACGGGCCCAATGGATGCCGAAGATCACCGGAAGATCCGGGTATTTCATCACTCGGCAGTTGAGCCATTTTCGCTTCATGCGCCACGGAGGAACTTTCATAGGAACGAAAGGGAACACGCCTTGAACAGAACGCACAAACCAAACACTGGCTCTAGAGAGAACTTTTTGCGTTTTTACATTACCTGAAGGCCACCGTAGTTCTCCAACACGCTTGTGAAAGGGAGGGGTGAGCCGAGGGGTTGGGTCTAGAAGGTAACGCAGAATTTGGGAAACTCTCACGAGATGATTAATGTTAGGCATTGACCTTGAATAGTTAAGGATACTCATTGACCTTGAATGGTTAAGGTTAGGATAGGTTAGGATAGGCCCTCTGGCGAGTCTCGTGAGAGTTTTTGCCCGTTTTTGTAATTTGCGGGTTACCTTCTAGACACAAATCAGCCGAGGGTTATTCAGTCGGTTGCAATCTGCAACCACACCACGAGATGCCACTAAATCCTACACACTGGTCCTTAAAGACAAGTGTGACCATGTATCATACTAACAATAACTACCACCTACTTTATTCAGTTATAAAAGAGAAGACACCGTGTTATTGCATTTTAGAGACCATAATTAACTTTGTTGAAGGCTATATCATAATAGGCCTAAATATATAAGGGAGAGTCAGTTGGAAATGCATTGCCATGGCAACAGGTTCTCTTCACAGTGTTGAGTGTTGGCAGTCAGTAAGCGTAGTGTGTGTGTGTGTGTGTGTGTGTGTGTGTGTGTGTGTGTGTGTGTGTGTTGCAGAGGGCAGTTAAGGTAAGAGAGTACAAATTCATGATGAATAACAATAAGAGAGAAAGGGAAAGATTATATTTGCTGTTTGTAGGCAGGTAAACAGTATGGCAACAGCACTGTGTTGCTCTGACTATCAAAGGATGTCTGCTTTTTATTTAATGTCAATATAACAGCAGACAATATGATGGAGGTTCCTGATGCACACACAGATAACGGCTTCATAGTGTTGTAAATGTAATGTGCATTTAAAGATGAGAAGAGGAGGAGGGAGAGAGGAAGAGGGTGACGTAAGGACGAAGAGAGGAAAGGAAGAGGAACAAGCAAGGAAAGGACTATTTGTTCATTTTCCTTGTGGCTCTCAGCTCTCATGCAGTTATATTGCAGAAGCAGCACACCGTCCTGCGACCAGGGGGGTCCCAAAGGTTCACCCTGAACTGAAGTGAATTTGAGAAAGGCTCTGGGTCTCTGCCAGCTCAGAGGAGAGTTGCTGCCGACAGCAGACTCAGACCTTCTGTACTGTAGGAGGTATGCAGATGAAAAGTAAAACTTCCACCTTGGAAATAAAAAAAACAGCCTGTCTGTGGCTCAGTTCACTTTCAGTTGTTGTCCTTGAGAAAATTAACACGTGGACTATTTATGAGCATTTGCAACACTATGCGTCTCACCTGAAACAGGGTGTGATATGAAGGGTGAATGAGAGGTTTGCATATATTCAAATACACAACATCCCATGTTACAATCAATCACTCACATGGCATTAAAACATTCAGAGAAATAATCTATAGGATTATAGTATTATTATGATCATAAATGATAACTGTAAAGTGTAATCCATCAGTGTCACTGTATCAGTAATGTGGTGAGCATTGCTGTCTGCAACAGTGTCTTCTTTCATTCAACCACTAAGAGGCGCCAATCTCCTTACAACAGTCCTTTATGATTGCATGTAAACAGTGGAGGAAGAAGTTTTCAGATATTTTACCTAAGTAAAAGTAGTAATAATACCACAATTTAGAAATACAAGTAAAATTCCTGCATTGAAAATGTTACTGAAGCAAAAGTACACATTTTTAGCATTAAAATATACTTAAAGTACCAAAAGTAAAAGTGCCAATTATGGCCCCTTTCAGAATAATATCTAATTATATATTTGGATTATTGATGCATTAATGTGCTCATCACTTTAATGTTGCAGCTGGTAAATGTGGAGCTAATTAAAAATAATTAAAACTAACTAAATAGTATAACTAAATAACTTCTTTGCTGGGTAGCTTAATCCACAAAACTGCACCATCATTTATTTATTATTATTATTTAAATAGATGTAGTGGAGTAAAAAGTGCAATATTTGCCTCCATAATGTAAAATATAAATATAAAGTAGCATAAAATTGAAATACTGAAGTAAAGTACAAGTACCTCAAAATTGTACTTAAGTACAGTACTTCAGTAAATGTACTTTCCACCACTGGTATTAAAGAGTATTTCAAAAAAAATGACTGGTATCTATATGAAAAAGTTCTTGATCAAAATATACAGAGGATGAGCAAAGAATAATATGGAATTATGACGTGTTTCATTTTGTTTTCACATGTTTCAAATAATACATTTGAACTTGAGTTAAAGTATGAACCATTCAAGTAATTTAAACCAGAAAAGAGAGAATTGATGTTGGTATTTCGTACTAAATTAAACATGCTATCACAAAGATTTGTATTTAATTGAGCTTGGTCTATAACATTTCGAATAACAATATCATAATATTCTTAAAAGGTCTCAAAATACAGGAATTATGTTGAAAACATCTTTGGAAGATGAACATTTTCACACACAAAGTTATATTTGATCATTAGCAAAACAATATCTGTGACACATTACTATAGAGTAAAGACCTCCTCACTCCGTATACTGTTTGAGCAAAAGGAATGACATCACTTTCAGTCAGACCTGCACTAACCAGTTATCACCACTAGATGTCACCCACACGTAGCTTGAGAAAGCACAGAAACTCTCTGCTCCTCTCCTGCTCCTGTGTGAGCTCAACCATACAATTAACTGATAATGAACAGATAACAGCATTATTTCAAGGTTATTATGACCAAGCAGTCATGACAGAAAGTTCAAGTTTCACATTTGATTTTAACCCCAAAACTCCTCTTGACCTCAACATTTCCCTCTCTAAATGAAACCACTTAAAGCCAGTAAAATAAACAATACAATAAACCAGACCCTCATCTAGGTTTTAATTGTTAAAGCTCTTTTTAAAATGAGTATTATTATAAGTTTTTGTCATTCATGGCTGGTTAAAAAAACAAAACAAAATACATTTTGGTCCATATAGGCTAGTATTAGATTCAAACTTAGCTGTGGAATGAACTGCATGATGGTTTGTAACGTACAACATAAAAACCTCAAAACTATAGAACAATATCATCATAATCAAATCATTATTTTATTAGGGAACAGATATACATCTTCAGCTCCTCATCAGTCAATTTGGTGTGTATAATTGAAGTAATGACATAATGTTATAGGCCTACGAAATCAACTTGTTGTTAGTATTGTCTTTAAATTGTTAGATTTATCCCTGGAAATCCATTTCAATGACTAAAAAGGGAACCTTTAGATGTGGGTCATTAGGGGCCTACTATGCCTACTATGTTGTAAAAGTGAAGTGAAGCTTAAAAGCAACACATTCTAACATGTTGTTAAACTGAAGGAAATGTCACATTTTGAACACAAACAAAAAGATTTCTTTAGGTTTAGGCAACAAAAATACAACTTCTTTAGGTTTAGGCATAAAGAATGTTAAAAAAAAATTGTATTTTGGGATAAAATAGCTACGAACACAAAGACAACTACACAGTTTAGGTTTCACTTGGGATGCAAACTCTCCTGAGTGAAAACCCTGTGTTTTGTGTTCCATCCATCTTCCCTGACCTCCACCACTAATGAGTTTCACACTCACCTTCACCATTTGAAAATTGGCTTTTTTTTTCAAACTAATAATTTGAATTCGTCACATATAATGACCATTCTTTACATGTGTGTCCCTCAGGGTTGATAACACAGTGGTGCCATGTTGGCTTTAAGTCTTCATCTGGACATCCATGACCACAAATACACTGATCTAATCAGTCAAACCTTTTGGTTGTTTCGCAGGAGCCAATCAACTGTACTCCACCAACATTATGGCTTATGATAAGTCTCATTCTTATTTCCTCCCTCCCTTTCTTTTGCCCTGCCCCATCTTCTGGCCCCTCATGCGCAATCTGTGCCTGTGCCACCTTTAAAACAAACAATACAATAAACCAGACTCGTTTTGATTGTTAAAGCTCTTTTGATTTGATAATTAATTTGGTCACTATAGCATTAGATTCAGATTTAGCTGTGGAAGGAATTGCATGATGGTTTGTAACATACAACATAAAAACCTCAAAACTATAGAACAATATCATCATAATCAAATCATTATTTTATTAGGGTAACAAATATACATCTTCAGCTCCTCATCAGTCAATTTGGTGTGTATAATTTAAGTAATGACATAATGTTATAGGCCTATGAAATACACTTGTTTGTTCAAGTATTGTCTTTAAATTGTTAGATTTAGAAAAGAACACGTGGATATACATTTCAATGAAGACTAAAAGGGAACCTTTATGTGATCAGAATGTCTACATTTGAAAATTGGCTCTTTTTTAAACGAATAATCTGAATTAGTCACATGTAATGACCATTCTTTACAATTGTGTCCCTCAGGGTGATAACAAGTCTTCATCTGGACATCCATGACCACAAATACACTGATCTAATCAGTCAAACATTTTTGGTTGTTTCACAGAAGCCAATCAACTGTACTCCACCAACATTATGGCTTATGATAAGCCTCATTCTTATTTCCTCTCTCTCTCGCTCTCTCTTTCTCTCTTTTGCCCTGCCCCATCTTCTGGCCCCTCATGCGCAATCTGTGCCTGTGCCACCTTTGGCACCAGCCCGCCCACCAGCACCTGTGCCAGCCAGCCAGGACCTGGCACCCCTCACCAAGACGCTCAGCTTGGCTCAGTTCAATTGACTCGTTTAGGCAAATTGCACCCTGACTCTGATCTTTATGGCGGGTCCCTTATTTATCCCAGAACCTTTATGTCACGGCAATTCTAGAATTAGAATGTCTTCTAATTAAAACATTCCATACATTTCCTCACATGGTGGATTATTTCTCCTTGTCCAACCAACATAGTAGTAATCCACTAATATTTGAATGATATCACTCTAAAAATTGATCATAATAGGATTTGCTATAATTATTCCTCTAAGGGGATTGTTTCCCCCCTAAACCTTCTATATGAGATTAACCCCGTTTTTTTTTCCAAAAGATGGAGGGCTATAACAGAAGCTGCTTGAATCCAGTGCGTTTTTTTGTCACTCCTTATTCCATTTTCTCTTTCAGCTCGGTGACAGATGGCGAGTCCCTCTCTCTCTCCCCCAGGGGGGAAAGCCAGTCTCTGTGAATGCGGCCGCATGTCAATCACCGGCTCTCATGTGATGGCTCTTGCCAATGACGTGCCAGCCATATGGGCCTGGCATCAGAAGCTGGTATGTAACCCACCCAGTCCTCTCCTCTGAGGTGCCACACGGATCCCTCCACGCGTCTGGGCTGGGGATAGCAGCAGTAAGCAGCAGCAGCAGCATCAGCAGCAGCATCAGACAGAGAGGAGAGAGAGAGGTGTGAGAGAGAGCAGAGCATCCGTGCAGGGCGTGTGGATGTGATGCCCACCCGGAGAGAGATGGTGTAAACAAACCAGCTCTGCTCCGCCACTGAGCTCCACCACGGAGGTAGGTTGCACATTCATTTAACCAATATGAGTTAGATCATCAGATATGGATCAATATGCATCTTTTTGTTTGTCTTTACTTGCATGTTGTATTGTGAGGGAGGGATTAGAGTGGAAGAGCATTTATCAAAATAAGGGATTTTTTTTATTCTCTCGCATCTTTTTCTCGAGATCAGATAATCTTCAGGCTCTTATCGAAGATATATGATCTATAACTGCGTTCGTTTCATTTGATATAGTTGTATTATAGTAAATCTATAAATCTACATTGATCCCTATATAAGACATATGGCACTTTTTGCATTCATAATTTGCATTGTATTGTGTTAGAACATGAGCACTGGAGAGTTTATTATGTTTTATTAGAAAAATCGTAGAATAGAAAAGATGTGCCTATGTGCATGTGTGTGTGTGTGTATGTGTGTGTGTGTGTGTGTGTGTGTGTGTACTGTGGGGGTAGAATTCTCCATAGAGACACACACAGGCTAATTGACAAGGTATTGGTTGGCATTAATTACATTGTGCTTACAAGATTAGAAAAAAAAAAATAAGGCGTCCTTGGACTCCATTGCGCACAGCAATGAGCTCACAATACTGGAAATATAATAAATAATCCGCATAGATTTTGGGATGTTTATAAAAATGTTGCTTTAATAAATAACTTGTGTGTTTAGCCTGGATTATTGGTTAATGTGACACCGTGGATTTATAGGGGAAATAAATCCATTAAGTGATCTTTTAAACGGATTATGGTGATCAAATGTCAAATGAAAACCTTTTAAATACTGATTTGATTAACATGAAAGCTGCTTTTTTTTAAATTAAGAGAAATTAAAGCGTCAGTGGAATTTAAAAGACAGTCCAGATCAATATCTAAAGCACACTCCATCGCTTTCTTTCAGAAATGTGACGCACTAGAGTTCAGTTTTTCGGTGGCCTGCAGGTCCAGAGTGTCCATAATGTGATCCATGAGCCTGCAGAGGATCTAGACCCTATAAAGGAACATTTCAATAAGGAATTATTTTTAATCACAGAAATCTTCTCTCTTTTGCAATGAAATCATTTTTAATTTAAATCGGATTGTATAGCCCATAATAAAACCTGTTAATTCAGAGATATAACAATGTGTTGGGCCCCTGTGGTCCAGTGTGGCCTGGCTGTGCTGGAATCCTCCAGGTTGGTGTAATTTATAGGACTGAGGAGCCTTTAATGCGTCCCTGGGGAGGCCGAGGAGTGGCCCACACTGTTGCTTTGTGCCATTAAAATAGTCACATTATATATAAAAAAATTAAAAGACTATTGACTATTTCTGGAATCTCTCTTATGATAAAACAAAAATGTTGAAAAAATATATCTTAAAACGGATTAATACATGTTTTAAAGCCCCATTTTCCCCACTTCAGCCTTATATTAATGAACTGGATTCATGTCAGAATGTCAGCTGACCCTCTTATTTTTTCTCTCCCAGTGGAAACATCTCTTCACTCCTCAATTATTTCACTCCCTCCTTTTACCAAGAAAATGTTAAAAACATGTAAAACCTGAAAACTGTTTTCCCTTTTTTGTTTCTGAAATAATTGAATGATGCAACCCTGGATGTTATTTACAAAAAAAAAAATCAAAAATGTTGGATTTTCTTTCCCACTTCAGCCTTTAATATTAATGAACTGGATTCATGTCAGGATAAACATGAAAACTGCAATTATAAACTTACTGATAAATGAATACCTGATAGGCCTAATCTACCTTTGGATACAATGGAATTCTGCATCATTGTGGGAGCTTCTCTTGCTTTGACAGCAGCACCTATGGGTGCGTAAAGTTGCTGTTTTAATATACTCAAGTCTCTATCAGCAAGGATCTGTCAGATTTTTGTGTTGTCTTAGTTTTGCTTCTTTTTGGGTGGCAGATAAAGCAGCAGCAGATAAAAGAGTGGCCAAAATGGGCTCCATGAACCTGCAGAGTCTCTGGACCCCAAAGGAACATTTCAACATCGTTACACACCTTTTTGAAATATCTGCGACGATTCATGCAGAATTATTTTTAATCACAGAAATCTTCTCTCTTTTGCATGAATTTAAATCAGATTGTAGCCCATAAAAACCTGTTAATTCAGAGATTGATAAATAAATACCTGATAGGCCTAATCTATCTTTGGGTATAAGGGAATTTTGCATCATTGTGGGAGCTTCTCTTGCTTTGACAGCAGCACCTATGGGTGCGTAAGCACCTATGAATAGAATAGAATAGTGACTTTATTGTCATTGTCATTGAAAACAACGAAAAACAGTTTAGCAGCTCTTGGCAGTAAAAGCAAACATTAAAACATTCAAATCAAAATATGGACAAATAAATGGATCATAAAGTGCAGGTGCCATGATTATGGTTCAGCAGCTAGTGTATATGGGTGCGTAAAGCAGCATCAGATAAAGAGTGGCCTGTGTCTTGTTATTTGCAGGTTGCCACGATGTTGAGCCGTCTGTTCAGCGAGGTCCTGCCTGACGTCCAGAGGCTCGCGGCTGACTGGGCGGCGGACGACAACGAGCACGAGGACGTCAAGGGCAACAAGGACGGAGAGCGCGAGCCCTTGGATCACCTGGATGACGACGATGACCTGGACGACGATCTGGACGAGCCGCTGGAAGGAAGCAGCAGAGCCGAGTCCGAGATGGCCGACGACGACGAGGACGACGACGCAGAGGAAGAGGAAGGCGACGAGAACAACGGAGGCGACAAACCCAAGAAGCGCGGACCGAAGAAGCGCAAGATGACTCCTGCGCGCGCGGAACGCTCCAAGGTGCGCCGCATGAAGGCGAACGCGCGAGAGCGAACGCGCATGCACGACTTAAACTCCGCGCTGGACAACCTGCGCAAAGTGGTGCCGTGTTACTCCAAGACACAGAAACTCTCCAAGATAGAGACTCTGAGGCTGGCCAAGAATTACATCCTCGCCCTTGGGGAGATTTTACGCAACGGCAAGCGGCCAGATGTGGTGACCTACGTGCAGATGTTGTGTAAAGGTCTCTCTCAGCCCACTACTAATTTGGTTGCAGGTTGTCTGCAGCTCAACACCAGAAACTTCCTCACCGAGCCGTGCGCAGATGGAGCTCGTTTCCACATGCCCAGCTCTCCTTTCTCCGTGCACCCGTACTCCTACCGGTGCTCCCGCATCTCCAGCCCGCACTACCAGCCTGGGAGCACCGCGCTGAACGTGCGGGGCCACTCCTACGGGTCTGGGTACGAGGGCCCTGACTATAACAGCCCGGACTACGAGGCCCCGCACAGCCCGCCCGGGTGCGTGAACAACGGGCTGCCTGGGAGACAACAGCAGGAATCCTCGGAGGTGGACAGGAACTATCATTACTCTATGCATTACTCCGGACTCTCCACGTCCAGGCCTGGAGGACACAGCTTACCTTTTGGGCCCTCAGGTGGAGCGCGCGGTGGAGGTGGTGCAGGTGCGCACTCGGAAAACATCCCACCTTTCCACGACGTGCACTTGCACCACGATAGGGCTCCACCGTACGAGGATCTCAATGCTTTTTTCCATAACTGAGAAAACACCCTAAAAACAACTCTCAGGGCTGGACTGGGACAAACAAATCAGCCCTGGCATTTTGGCCCCCATCACCGGTTGTTATCTGTGCTGCTGTGTGTACCACGTTTTGTTGAAGGCTCTGTTCGAGGAAATCCACTCAAATGTAGTTGTTTTACATACTTGCCAATCTTGAGACCTCAAAAATAGGGAGGATTTCAAAACAAAAGCAGGGGGTTTGAAAAATTAGAGTTTCAGAGACATTGTTTCCTGAATTCTGGTGACTTTAAAACAATGAAAATAACACAATAATAAGTACACTGCAACAGCATTTTTTTTTTTATGTTAAACTTCTAATTTTACCTTTAAATCTCAGCAAAGAAGACTGAATAATTTGCTTTCTGGCATAAACTTTGCATGTGAATATCTAAAGCATCATCTAATATTCATCAGTTATGAGATTTTTTTTTTTTGCCCCTGAGACTTTGTTTACTGAATTCTGGTGACTTTAAAACAATGCAAATAACACAATAATCAGAATCAGAATCAGAATTGTGTTTATTGCCAGGTGTAACTAGGATCACTAGGAATTTGCTTTGGATTTGTTGGTGCAAGTCAAACAGTATAATAACAAAAGAATAAGATAAAAACGTTAGAATAAAATAAGAATATAAAAAAAAAAAATTTCTACCAACATACAATATACAAAATAAGCTATAAACAAAAATAAACATGATATAAATAGATAGTGCAATAAGTACACTGCAACAGCATTTTTTTTTTTGTTAAACTTCTAATTTGACCTTTAAATCTCAGCAATTGAATAATTTGTTTTCTGGCATAAACTTTGCATGTGAATATCTAAAGCATATATTCATAATATTCATCAGTTATAATTCATTTTTTTGCCCCCTGCTGTCCTTTTTTTTAGGATTATACATGCTGTACAGTGCCAGAAACAGGTTAATAAAAAGCAAATTTGATATAAATTGGGAGAAATTGTGACCCAGAGAGGAAACTCAAGGAGAGGGCGATGAAAAACGTGAGTCGCACAGAGTACAGAGCGATTGGGTGTCAAATAAGTGTCAATTAAGGAGAAGAAATGGGCCGATTTACCTGTTTTATGGGCCAAAAAAAAAAAAAAAAAGACATACGTCGGCCCAAAAGGACGTCGGCCCACCAGGAAAATCAGATGGCCAGTCCAGCCCTGGACCATAATGACAATCCTATAAATATTGTTTGGAGAAAGGATGAGAGATGGAGTCCTCTGATTCCCTCCTGTATTCTAACTGATGTCATCATCCCTATACTGTTGTACATCCTATGTGTCCAGTAATATCCTGTATGCAGAACGAGTGACCTTAAAGATGTATAGGCCTAAACATGTTATGACACAAACTACAGAAATAAAAAAAATGTTTTATAACTGTTACAACTCTTTTTCTCGACATCACATTCACTCCCAGGTAGATATTTAGCCTATACTGTATAGGCCTGAAGCATTTTCATTAAATAATCTTAGTTTAAAATTATAATTCCACACAAATAAAAAAAAAACTTGTCTAAAATAATATCATGAGTCTTTGGCTGCATGTCAGTGATTACAAAAAATATGTTGAAAACAAAGGTTTTTTTGTTGAAAACAATAACTGAGCCCCTAAAACAATCAGACCCTCTAACGACAATCCTATAAATATTGTTTGAAGAAAGGATGAGAGAGATGGAGTCCTCTGATTCCCTCCTGTATTCTAACTGATGTCATCATCCCTATACTGTTGTACATCCTATGTGTCCAGTAATATCCTGTATGCAGAACGAGTGACCTTAAAGATGTATAGGCCTAAACATGTTATGACACAAACTACAGAAATAAAATAAATGTTTTATAACTGTTACAACTCTTCTTCTCGACATCACACTCACTCTCAGGCTATATAGGTGGGTATTTAGCATATACTGTATAGGCCTGAAGCATTTTCATTAAATAATCTTATTTAAAATTATACTAAAACTTCCACACAAATAAAAAAACTCATCTGGAATAATATCTAAGTAAGAGTCTTTGGCTGCAAGTCAGTGATTCAAAATATTGTGTTGAAAACAAAGGTTTCAACAGGCATGTCAAAAATATGTTGAGTTATTATCCTTTTTTGTTTATATAAATCAAACAGTAACATTTTTGGAGGGTTTAGCTGCCGAGATTGTGCAGTTTATATCTTCAGGAATATGGTAAAAGTAATATTGTTTAGCTTGGTTTTCTGGTAAATATATTGATATTGTGCATAAAGGTGAAATCCTGAGGTGAGATTTCTTTTCTTTTTTTTTTAACTTTACAAATTAAGATTTTATGGGCTTGGTTAAAAACAATTTATTTTCATATTGCACACAACACTATATATTTTTCAAATAAGTGCCTTGACATGTAGTATTAAACAGAAGCAAAAAAAACACTGAAATCAGAAATGGTGTATTGGCTAATTAGATTACCTATTATTGAAGTTCAATTTAACAAAATGCCTCTATACTGAAATAATCCAAGCAAACACTGGATATTGGGTAGTTACGATACAGAATCAAACATAATTAGCAGAGTGCACACTAATAATGGTATTAAAACCTATTATATTTATATGACAAAGCCTGAGACAAAATAATCAGACTGTATTTTTTAGACCACATCTTGTTTTTTTTTCTCCAGCTTGGACATTCATGCAGCTTTGAACTTGGAAGTGCAGATTTACTATTCATAAGGATTTTATCCTGCACAAAAGTGCAAAAGGTTCATAGAAAACACCTCGGGGTGAAATTACTGAATTAGTGAGATTGAGATGTTCTGCATATTATTCAGATCAGATGGATCTGATCTGCAAAACTGTTGGTTCTGCATAGCAACAATATGGGAATAAATACACATGCATTACAACAACCTACAAACTATTTTCATGTAAAGTATTTTGAAATTCCAGATTAGTTCATGAGTGAGCTGCCACAAAGAAACCAAGATATTTTATGTATATTTTTCTTGTTTTAACAGAAAACATTTCTATCCATCTAAGCCACTGGCACACTCAACAAAACAACTGACCGGCACCAGATGAGTTTAAACTACAATGAGCTCTTTGGCACCAATAGAGACTTAGAATCCTGATTAAAAGCAATCAGACATTTTTATCGTTCGTTTGCTGTGTTCTTTGACTCTACGCCTTCAGTACATTCAGCAATAGAGGAGTTAGAGAGGGAGCAAAAGGCCTCAGCTACACTGCTGCACACACAAAGTGCGTTTTTATAAGCAAGTGCTCAGTAGGTTACAGTGAAAGCGGGTGTAGGCCTGCTCACATCAGCACCTGTCAGACTTCAGGTGAGTGTAAATAACACAGTCATCTTGTTAACAAGTCACACATTTAAGTAATTCATTAAAATATCAGCATTTACCAAAAATGACTTAAAGGGTGACTACTTCATAAACATTTTATTTTTCATCCTACCAAAATTTCTTATTTAAAAAAAAAAGGCTAATTGCAAAAAACTGATATTTTCACTGGCAGATCTGAAAATATTGAATGTTCAAAATTGCAATTGGGTATTTTCAACACTATTTAAATTGAATATTTGAGACTTTGTGTTTATGTAGGCTGGGTCATATCGTTGGTGATTTCTCAGATCAATAGTGGGAGCAGTTCTCTGCCTCTGGACCGCTGCCCTGGGTCCCATATGTTGCTGCGGACGTCCAGGGGAAATCAGCACCGCGGGGAGGACATTTGTCCCATCCAGCTCTGACCCCGGCAGGCAGAAAGAAAGAAAGGGAACAGAAGACATGTAAGCAGATTCTACATGGCAAGGAGCTACACTGCAAAAATATGCATCTATTACATTTTTTTCCACATTCTTAATTTGATTTCATTGTTGCCTAAAAGGCCCATCTGACTAAGAGAGTTGGGCAGGTGCAAAATCAGGTGAATCAATGGCCCGTTGGTTTGAAATGAAGGAACCCAGCGATGGACACACACTCACACACTCACACACACCACAGATTATATACACAGTCCAAATTGTTACCACAAAATAATAGATAAAAAAGACAAATAAATAAACACATTTGAAGCCTGGTGTGATAACTGGAAAGACTGACAAATCTGGTGATCAACAACAGGCAGAAAGATGATTTTAATATTTTTTAACAGATTATATATGTTGTCTTCTTACATTTATTTCTGTTCTCAAATATGAAAGGTTTGCTTTTCTCTAATATTAACAGAATATCCTTCAACAGTTTGATCTTTTTGTTTGAAGAAAATACTCTTTATTAAGAAAATAATAAGAGTTTATAGGTGTGTAAATACAAAGAGAAAATTAAATTAGGGTATTTTTCCTCACAAAAAATAGTATATTAATATATACATATATACATATATATATATATAATATATACTGTTGTCAAATTTAAAGAATTTTAATAATTTAGAGACAATTATGAATTCATTTATATAACAAACTACTTTTAGGTTTACCAATTTTTAACATTATTTTGGTTATGGAGGCCACAGGTATCAATCACTTTGGTTTAGTCAAATTTAAGTCTTGAAAATTGAGTTTACATTTCTTTTCTCAGATGGAAACATTTTAGCTTGCTTTTTTTTTTTTTTAAATGACTTTGACCGAAAACAATTTGAGTCAATAAATACAAACGAAAACAGACACTTGTATGAGTGCAGTTATTTGAATATTAACATTTTGGTGTTTTGTTTTATAGGATAGAATTAGGTCACTATATATTCTGTTAATCTTCCTTTCCCAGCATCCCTCTCTGTCTGCACCATTAGTCCACTTTAGTGTCCAGTAGGACTCGGAGGTCTCCAGGTGAGACTGAGACACACCTTTCTGGGTTTTTACCTCTCAGTTAGTCCTCTTATACTAGTGAGGAGGGGCGCGCGGCTGGCACGCGGATGTGATGGCGGAGCGCGCGGTGCCAAGTCGCTAAATGTCTGAGCATCAGTATAAAGCCAGAGACCAGTATAAAGCCAGAGAGAGACCAGTAGAAAAGCCCACCATCACCACCAAACCACCCCGGTGCCAGCTGCGCCACGTGGCAGCCAGGCGGCCTCTGCCAAAGTGGCCCTTGTGGGAGGGACCCAGTATTTCTTTCCTAATTCACTCAGCATCTGTTCATTATTCTGCAGAGCTAAAGGAGGCTCGATGTCCACGCGCAATAAAAGACAACCCCCCCGGTCACACGCACTTTAGCACGAGACCGAAACTAAAGGGATATTTCCAGTGTGTTAAAGAGGAATCAGCAGACAGACAGACTTTTATAGGACTTTTAACCCTTTAAACTCACCTGTGGGTCATTTGGAAAATACACTTTTACGCACAAACCTAATTCAATAAAAACGCATATGATTATTAATCCAATATTGTTATTATTATCATTATTATTATTATTATTATTATTACAGGAATAAACGACTTGAAAATTGAAGTGAGTTAACCCTTGTTAACCCTTGCAGACCTGTCGGGCTAAAACGAATTATCTTATTAATTCCTCATTATAATTCATGTTTTCTCATATTTCTTGCAGCTTTATATAGTAGATTTGACTCTATGTACTTTGAAAAATTCAATAAAAAGATTTACACTGGTAGATGCACCCCACCACCATCATAATCTAATTCTATGACAAATTGGGCTTTAACTGACGTAACTAAAGTCCATAAAATCAATTAATCGGGATTCCTATTCATGCGTAATTGTCCGAATGAATGTTTATAAAATACCATGCAATTACTGTAATTAAATAATCAGTAATTTAACTGCTTTAGAAATGATCCGCACAAAGTAGGCCCCATACAGGCCACATAGCCTAAATCTCCATCTGGAGAGTTTGACTCCCATTTATCAGATTATGGTTATTATAGGGATTAATTATTCTGGGATTAATCTGGGGAAAAGGAAATATTTCATGGGACTAATCAGTGTCATAATCATAACATGGAAGAGAACATAGAGAGGGCAGTGACGGAAACTAGAAACATCTAAACAACAATGTTAAAAGATGAAGAGTGTGTGTGCAACATGTTTTATGTGTCACACACACCAGTTGAAGAGAGAGCACCAAAAAACACCCCTTATAGACAAGCTTTACTGGGTGCACACACTACATTTGGGAGTCACCGCCACACAGCAATGGGCATCGGGGTGCCACCACTGCATCATGCTCACCCACCCACCCTGCCATCCTGAGCGCCACGCCCCAGCTCTGTGAGGAGAGATGGAGCTGGTATAGGGGGTGAAATTCCACTGCATCTGTGGAAACAATGGTCGTGTGTGTGCATGTGCCCATCCCTGCTTTAACCGTCTTTGTGTGCTACAAGGGAAGAAAAAGGTGTGAGTATCAGACCTCACTGTGGGTTTTTTTGTTTTTTTTGGACACACACACACACACACACACTGAAACCAAACCACTCCGTGCAGACTTGCTGTCGAGCCCATGAGTGAGGATTTTGTCACGTTTTGATGTGTGTGTGTTTTTTGCCCCAAGTGTGTGTGTGCAGTGTACAGTCTGTGTTGTGCATGGTAGGGTATAGAGGTTGTTGTCACTCTGCACAGATGGTGGGAGTGTTTTTTATTTATTTTTTTGGAGGGGGGGTGTTGGGGGGGGGGGTTAGTGTGAGGAAATGAGGAGGGGAGGAAAAGGGAAAGGAGAGGCGAGGATAGGAGGAGGGTTGCGTCTCTGATGCTGCCATGCCACGGTCACGCGGGCAGCAGTAATTGGCCTCCATATTGAGGGGTTTTGCGGTGCTGCGGGGTGGGCAAACTCCCAGCTGGACCTGTCAGATGGTATTCAATCCAGCTCATTGCCCTCGCTCCTCTGCTCCTTTCTCCTCTCTCCTTCTCTGGCATGTTTGCTTCTTTTTGTCTCGCTGCCCCCCCCTTTTATCCCCATCTTTACAGTCTTCATCCCACACAAAAACTTCACATTAACTCCCTCTTCTCTTTCATCACACACACCCATCACTTATTTCTTCACTTTTACAATCCCAGCATATCACTTTTTTTCCTCACCTTACTTTCTGCTCTCCAGTTTTTTCTCACTCATGGCACATGGTCACTTCTATCTAACACGTTCAACTTCTTAAAAGTACATCACACCCTCGCCTGGCTCCTCCGTCGCTGGTCACCCACATGCACACACACTCTCTCTTCACATAAACACATGCAATGTGGTTCTCCCGAGACACACAGAATAGTTCAATTGTGTCTCTCTCTGTGTCTTAATCTTAAAGTAAGTTTTGACTGAAGACACTGCACTGTCCAAAAACAGTTTTTTTATTTTAATAACATGGTGTAGTAAAGACTTCTTGCCAGATGTGTGTGCCAGTCAAGTTAGAGGTCAGGAAAAACAGCTGGATGGCTCGTCTAATTTTTTTTGTTTAGGTATTTTTAACATGTTATAACAGGGACTGATGTGAACTGAGAACTACAGTAACATGGATGTACTGTATGTGAGCACGGATGGCTCTGTGATGCTGCCATCATGCTTTTTTTCTGATGAAACAGTGTGAAATAGTCGCCATATACTGTATTTGTTATTGTGTACAGTAGGTTTCCAGGCTCACGGCCAAGTGTGGCGTTGTCAGGACATATGGATGCTAGTGTGGACGGGTTCATTCCCAAAGGTGAAGCACAGAGGTGATAGCTGTCAGATTAGAGAGGCGAGAGGTGACTGTGGGATTAAATCTCCTCCCAGCAGAGGAAATCTGGGAAAGTGAATGAGTAACATTTTCTCTGAATCCATCAAATAGCATTGAACTTCCTTATAGCTGCTCCTGCATCTCCCACATAACAGAATGATGTCCAAGAAGCTGCTATAGTGTCAATTATATGATTATGAATAGCAGAAGAGCTTTAAAAGATTAGTCCGGAGCCACACGAAGCATTTGGTTAAACACAAAACCAAAACAATAATTTTATTCCAAATTAAATATCCACTCCACTACATCTGTTTTTTTCAGTTAATTAATTAATTATTATTTTTTATTATCATTATTCGCAGAAATTTTATTATTTTTATTTTATTTATTCATTCATTCACTAGATTTTTTTTCAATTATTTTGTTTTGAATTATGTAATTTTCTTTGTCAATAATTTCCAATGCATTAAAACCAATCAATCTTGATCCCAAAAAAAATTAGAATTTCCACAATTTTCACCGTGGACTTGTAAAATGATTACTGGATGTAAAATAAGAGGAATATATAAACACCTCACGGTTGCTGTTAGCTGTCAACATGGTTAAATACAGTTATTTTCACGTGAAGAGTAAAATGTCTCAAACATATAGTAGAAGTGTCTTAATGCTCTGACTCACAGAAGAGTTTTCTCTTAGGAATTAGACAGAGGGGGAAAGTAAAGATAAATAAAGACAGGCTGTCTCTCTAAATCGCGTTTCTTTCATTCATGTCTGCGTCACATCAACTCTAATATTCTCTTGCTCGGTTTTGCTCTCACTTCACACCAGCTCTAATAAATGCATTTTTCCTTATTTCATGTTTTCTGTGTTGAACCTTTCCATGAAACGAGGAATAAGAAAGTTTCACCTTTTTAACCCCGATGTAGATAAAGTGCAACTGCCAAAAAACCTCAGGCCTGTACTGTAAGCACAATAAGACAGGTAACTGCCAGGTGTGAAGAATTAATTTAAAGTTTAGTGAAATAGACCAACGCTGGGTACTGTCCATATGTTTCCATAATGTCCCACTCACACACAACAGACAGCTCCCAGATGTACACACAGCACAGCAAATACAACATATTATAACAGTGAATAAAACTAATAGTGAGTGAAAGTAGAAGAATAGAAGAAGGTCAGTAATAGCTTCCAGGTATTTTAATTGCCACAAGATTGCATAGAATTAAACTTTGTCTGTTTTCATAAATATCTGAATAAAAATGAAAATCGATAGAATAAAGACGAACTAAACAAAAATGACTTGACTGTTTTTTTCTGCAGCTATGAGACGTGTCTCGTCCTTCCCGTATAGAGTCGGTGCCATCGTCTCTTTCTGCTGGTGTCTGCTGCTTTGAGGAATCAGCAGTGTGGGGTTGTAATGGACTAATGAACAGCTGTCACTGAATTTAAACACTCTCTCACACACACACAGAGAGACTACCACAGTGTCCCTCACACATGCAGATGCTCACAACACACACACACACACACATACACACACACAAATACATGCATCTCTTTAGTCGCTGGCCTTGACTTAGCAACCACCCACAGGTTTCGACTTTGTGTGGGTCTGACCTCTAAGTGTGCGTCTGTGTGATTTTTTGTGCTGCATATGTAACACGTGTATAGTGTTTGATCAAAAAGTGGCAGAGAACGGTAATATTTGGTGGTTTTAGATCCTTTCCAGCATTTATTTTACTGCACATATGAGCATTATATTTGGAGAGAAATTCTGCCTTACACATGTCTTTGCACATTCACATGTTTTTGCAGCACATAAAAATACTGTATATTCCAGCTATATTCCCATTGGCTGTCAGTTCAGTTTTGGTATTTTAATTTTTTTTAGTTGTGATAAAGTCCTGTTACAACTTTGTTTTATTTAGCCAATTTTCAAAGCTAACTGTTTGGTCTAATTGTTATGAGAGGACATAACAGCATCACATCATAAAATCATGCACATCACTAAATTATCCACCACAAAGAGCCGTTAAAACCATGAAAGCAATGGACTTTTGCAAAGAAGTACCAATCTCGGAACTAAGCGCCTATCGGTCTGACGACGGAGAAGCCTCTGGGGTGCAAGGGGCTTTATTTCTGGGGTTCCAGTGTAGCCAGTGGACATCTGAGCCAACACCTCCTTTTCCGTGCGCTGCTCATCATTTACAGTTTAATTAGCAACTTGAGACATGAGACAGGAGTTGGAGTTGAGAGATGACGTGTATGACAGGATTGTCTCACAAGTAGCCAGTTTTAAAAGGTCATTTTAAACCAATAAAAAGCTAAATCATCATCAGGTGGGATGATCTGGTGGGATCATTTACTGTATCTCAAGACATCAAACCCTTAGATATTGTGGTATCTATTGTAAACCTGTTAGTAATACTTGAAGACGCATGTCTGTTACAGCCCAATAGAGTACATTCTTTTACATTATTAAGGGAAACAAAGCACATCTTATTATTGAAATCTACTTTTATGGGGTTTTACAGTACACACAACTTGTCACCATTTGTATATCTAATGTTCTGCTCCGTCTTCTCAGAAACAGATATACTAGAGAAGGGTATGTTTTGCCTTAGCATGAAACAAATTATGGATTTGATTACATAATTATCCTGTGTATAGATATAGGTCATTCTGAGGTGATGGCCGTTAATAATCACTTTTATCCTGATTATGATGAGCGTGCCAAAGCTTGATAATTCGAGCTGTGCTGTGTTATGTAACTGACTAACAACCGGCAATCGTGTTCTGGTAATTAGTTGGTACTGTTATTAACATAACTCTCTCATGCTTGTTTATCAGAAGTCAGACCTATATGTCACGGCCTTTCCCATGGGTTAGTGCCCACTTCCTCCACTCTCTCCTCCTCTGTTTACATCTCTCCCTTATGCTCGGACTCTCTTCCTCTATTTGTCTTTGCCGATCCGTCTCCCTCGACCCCTCTCTGGATGCTGAGAAGAAGTAAACATAATGGAGTGTGTGTCCCGGTGGCAGCTTTGAGACGACGTATTGACATAGCAGCCCACTCCTGCTTTCTCAGATTAAAAGAGATTATGAGAAGAGGAATGAACTTCCCATCACCGCATGGGGGAAAGGAGAGGACAGGGGGCGTGGGGGGGTCATCCATTGAATTGAAGAGAGACTTGAGGGTCGCATAGAGACAGAACACATGCTCATGCATATATGCACCACATGAATGCAACAATGTGTATGTGAACATACTAGCACAGGACTGGTGTCACTTCAGTTGCAAGTGATGCGTCACCTTCTCTTGATCCAATAAAATCACACGTTGTCATATAGAGTATGTAGGATGAATTGATACGAGTGTCACATGCATATGTAAGGAGCTGAACTCATAAAGTTACTCAAAAAGTCACATCCATTCCCCCTAAAGACATAAATCTTTAAAATTGAGCCACAAATATATAAACTTCCATTTAAAAAAAAATAAATAGGCACAGTAATTGCCTAAAACAGCTGGGCACTGTAGCTTTTAGCAAACGTTACATAAACTGAACTAAGTTGTGTATTTTTAGTGGACTATTTTCAGCTGCGGATTAATACACATTTGGTGCTCTATCGGTATTTATGGCAGAAGAAGAATGACAGCATCAGTTGTTTCAGCAAGTGCCCCAAAACAACATATATTTATGTCCAAGTGACAGCGCTCCTCTTGCGGCTGTTGCAATTTTGACGGGAGCACAGGAGGAAGTCAGGTGACGTTGTTATGGAGCGACAAAGGCTGCATAGTGAGGAGGTCGGGGTGGATGGAGGTGTCAACAAGACATCGGACTTATCTGTAAGCCTTGCTTATCTCGGGCTAAGCTTGAAGAGTTTCATTAAGGCCTAAATAAATGTCTAGAGGTTAAAGGTGCCGTCTGTAATTCTAATACAATACACTTTTTGTCAAATTCAGCGAATAGGCTATCTCCTCACGGTCTGTAAGACTGATTTTTTTTTTTTTTCACAAAAGCGCTGAGAGATTTTCAAATAGAAGTACTTGGAGCGTCCGGTCCAAAAAGTCAGAGGGCTCTGAAAAAAGACGCTGGTAAAAAAATCCCTAGTCTATATGGACACTAAGGTATCAATAATAATAATTTGAATGTTAACATTATGAATGAAGTTTCAAAGCGTACAACCCTATGAGCCACACAACATGGTAAATGGCAAATGGACTTGCGTTTATATAGTGCCTTTCCAGTCTTCCAACTACTCAAAGCTGCCATGCAAGGAGCCAACCTGCCCATCAGGATCTAATCTAAATACTCATTCACACACCGATGGCACAGCCTTCGGGAGCAATTTGGGTTATCTTGCCCAAGGACACTTCGACATGTGAACTGGAGGAGCTGGGGATCAAACTGCTGACCTTCCAATTGGTGGGCGACCCGCTGAGTCACAACACTATTACAGGAAGGAAAAGGCCGTGGATGTATAAAGACTATGTACTCGTTGCCTTCGTTGGTTGGATTGGTTAGGTTTAGGCATGAGGAGTGAGATTGGTTAGGGTTTGGGTAAGAATATCAGGGTAAGCCAATCAGAGGCAGAGTTGGGCGGCTCATGCCTTCGCCATAGTAGAAAAAAATATTGCAAAAGTGACATCATTCAGTATAATAATCAGCAGAGCATTTTCAGTGTGTATTTTCAGAGCAATTTTCGGACTATTAGAACAATGGCATGGCACCGCTGCCTCAGGTCAGAAAACATCTTATGATCAACATGGGATTTGTTGACTATAAGAAAAAAACTGAAAATATCACAAGACTCATCCTTTAACTTCTCCTGTGATGAAGATAGAGAAGCACAACGTCGGCCCCGGCAGTCACATTTCAACAGTGACACGGTTTGAAAAATGAAAACCAGTCAGCGAATGGGCAGCCATCACAGTCAGACATCAGAGCGAATGAGGAAGTGCATCAGCATCCACCAGGATGAATAAATCAACACTTTCCCCTGAATTAATCTCTCTCAAGTTGAAATTTTACTACAGATGAGCTTGGACATCTCCATGGTAACAGGAATTCCACCGCCATTCCCAAGTGGATTCGCAACCGGCATGTACGGACTGACAGTGTGACACGCTGCATACACCGTACACCTGCGCAGACATACAGAAAGTACACACACATATTCCCATCTTCCGCCAAACCATGCTGGACATTTTAGTCATTTTTTCACGCCGGAAAATAAAATGTCAGATTCTTATGTTCTACATAAATAACAGTTACAAAGGCAGCTCGAGTTTTGCAGTGTTGTGCTTCTTCTTCAGGTACACACACACACACACACACACACACACACTTTCAGACACACACAAAGAAACAGTCCACTTTGAGTCTGCTGTTTTCTTGGTCTTTCCAGTTGGCGGCGGCCAGACGCGGCAGAGTTGGCACAGCCAGAGTCGAAGTGCCAGGGGGAATGGAGCGCCACATGGCACGTTCATGGCAGGGCCAGCTGGGGGGGAGGGAGACAGTGAGGGTGTGTGTGTGTGTGTATATTTATATATGTGTGTGTATGTGTGTGTTGGATAGGGGGGTGGTGGAGGGGTGCTTTTGCATCTTAAATTCCACAACATCTGTTCAATAGGCAAGCACCATATATACCACCGAAGCTGGTATGTTTACAGGCAGCCACTGTAATTGGGGGTTGGTGTGCGCGTTTATGTGCACGTGTGTGAGCATGTGTGCCGTCTGTGCGTGCATAGGTGTTGTAGAAGAGAGGAGACGGGGGGGTGGGGGTGGGGGGGGTAGTTCACCACAACAACTGGGTTACGAGTAATTTCAGCATCATCCTCCTCGTATACGGTCTCGGTGCCTACATGTGAACTAGCTGTGTACTGGTGCGTGGGGAGTCATCGCTCTGTTCTAAGATTGCCGGGAGTCCACAGACGGACGCCGAGTGGGCACGAAGCACCGGGGCTAAAGGCTTCTCACCTCGCTTCGATGAGAAACTCAAGTCTGAATGCGGCTCTTCCTTGACACATGGAGAACGCAGGCAGGCACGCTCGCACAAAACACGCAAACACACGCTCGTGCAGCTAGTTCCCCCTCCTCGTCATCCCTGCTGGCACTTTGGGGAAAAGTACCCCCTCCCACCCCCCATTTATCTGCCCCCACTCCACCTCCCCCCCACCCGTGGCAGCCGACGTCCCTCGCAGCGTGGCGTACCATCTGTTGCCCCCCCCCAACACCCCACCACCCCCCACACCATTCCACCCTTCTCCCCTCCAAACCTCCTCCGCCTTCCTGCGCCATCCTTCCATCCTGCACCTCTCTGGGCCGGCTCTGGGCACCACCAACAAACAGGAGGATTTTAACACTCACATGCACACTTCTTTTAATGAAATTATGCGTACTTAAATAACACTTCAACATACTACCTTTCACACAAACAGTTCACTATTGCATCAGTGCAGGAAAGTGGCAGTAAAAATAAAGTGTAAATACGACATAAGTGCACCATTCAACGACATACACGAACGTGATGCTACATGCAAACTACAGATGAAGTTGTACGGCAGGAGAGGACACATAGGGTCGGTTGATTGCTCTCATGAATGTTTAATCTGCGAGGCTCTAAAAGGGGATGAAGTCTGTAAAACCTCCTCCAACACCTCCAGGCTAAAAGTGAAGCTATGCCAAAAGCCTAATTAAATGTTTTTTAAACCTTCCCCCTTGGAGAGGACACAGAGTAGTTTCACCCCAAAGTGTGTCTGTGCCACGGAGAGGTTGGTTAGTATGGACTGTACGTATCCAACCAGCTTCATAAGGCCAGTTTGTGGTATTCTTGTGTACCTGTGTATTTGAAATCTGTCTTACCAACATGCACAAACTCTTTATCAGCAATTTAAAATTTTTAAAGCAGGAGCAAAATTAAGTATTTACATTTTTTTCTTTCCTAGATGCAAAACATCCAAACTCATTCATAACACAAATGGCTTTTTTTTTTTTTTAAAGGAATGTGGTGAACACAATATGTTAAATGCATGAATTTAGGTCAAACTTTTCTAATGATATGTTACATCATAAGCCACATAATATATCAAATTGAAGAAAAAAACTTTCCATGATTTTTAGCAGCTAATTCACCAACTTAAAAAACTGTAAATCCACGCCTGAATATTGAGTGCTGCCACTTGGTTGTAATTTCCATCGAGTCGCGGCCTGAACAATATGCCAAAAAAACTAAAGTCCGCGGAAAGACGCTGGCAATCAGGCTCAGGGTCATTCCAGTTGATTCAACTGATTAAAAGCGACAAATTAAAATTTATACGCCACATTTGCCAAATTAAAAAGTGGAGTGACTCCTGACCTTAGTGAACAATCTTCCCTATTTCTGACACATGGTTTGAAAAGACACGTGGGAGCTGCGAATATGGACTGGAAACGTTTAACATTCAAATGTGCCTGTTTGGGGCGTAAAATTTAGACTGACATGTTGATTTGGCATTAAGCTGATATCGGCTTTTCATCAGATATTGCTATCCACCTGAATTATAGTGCAGATAGATAGATAGATGCTTCACAGCTTAATAATAATGACAATTTGTACAAATCAGTTCTACTTTTGAACTCATGTTTTTTTCCCTTTCATTATTAAAGGTCTGGTGTGTAAGATTTCGGGGGATCTGTTAGCAGAAATGAAATATAATATTCATAACTATATTTTCATTAGTGTATAATCACCTGAAAATAAGAATCATTGTGTTTTTGTTAGTTTAGAATGAGCCCTTCATATCTACTTAGGGAGCGGGTCCTCTTCACCTAGTCGGCCATGTTGCTATGCAATCAGTGGGTAACCTCCGGGGTCTGAGAAGTGAAGCCAATGCTGAAGTGCCTTAAATGTGCATTCTTTCTAATAGCCAGCAGGTGGCGACTCCTCTGGCTGCAAAAATAAGTCTGATTGTATAGACGTCTATGAGAAAATAAGCCTACTTCTCACCTGATTTATTACCTCAGTACACATTGTAAACATGAGTTTATGGACTCAGTGGCTATTTTCAAGTCTTCTTCAATACAGCATGATGTTCATTTAGTAAATTATGGTCCCTTTTAGAGTCAAATAGACCATAAAGCAGGGTGTGCTTTGGGGCGTGGCTACTTTGTGACTGACAGGTCGCTA
>CAKAOH010029483.1:0-28977 GCA_916701665.1 Sebastiscus tertius | reverse complement strand
TATAAACTGGAAAAAGAAAGTTCGGAAACTTGTGTTTGGTGGATTATTTCTCTGTTGTTACAATGCTAATGGTCATTGTATTTTACATCATTGGAAAGCCTGTTTATTTACCTTCACAATGATGTCCAACTTGTAAGGATCATGCATTTGTGGGATGAGCAGCACAGCTGATTATGTGGGTAGCGCCCAAGAAAAATTTACCAAAATGCTCTGTCAATGGTAAACAGTGTATTCTCCTGTTGGTGTTGACTCTTGTTTTAAGTTGTTTAGTGGATTGGATGATTGAACTCTCTATCAGTAACAAGGAACAAACAAGACATATTGGCTATTTGACACTTTATTCATTTAATCCACCGTCAGGAGCCTCAGTAGCGGTGCAAGATCCATACGCAGCCACAACAGCCTGGCACCTCCTCCTCATGCTGGTCACCAACCTGGTCACACGTTGCTGTGGGATGGCGTTCCATTCCTCAACCAGGATTCGTTGCAGGTCAGCCATCGTGGTTGTGTTGGTCACTCTAACACGTACAGCACGCCCAAGCTGATCCCACAAGTGTTGAATTGGGTTGAGGTGTGGACTCTTGGCAGGCCGTTCCATTCTCTCTACTCCCACATTGTGGAGGTAGTCTGTGATAACCCTGGCTCTGTGGGGGTGACCGTTGTCATCTTGGAGGATGAAGTTAGGTCCCAGATTGTGGAGATATGGGATTGCCACTGGCTGCAGAATCTCATCCTGATATCTCACTGCATTGATATGGCCTTCAATGATGACAAGCCTTGTTTTGCCAGTGAGGGAGATGCTGACCACCTAAAGCTGTTACTCCATCGGTGCAACAATCAGCATAGCGTTCTCCGTGTCGTCTCCATACTTTGACCCTGCCATCCACCTTTGGCAGACAGAACCAGGACTCTTCACTGAACATGACATTCCCCCACATGTTCAGGTTCCATTGTCTGTGTTGTCGACACCAGAGCAAACGGGCCTGACGGTGAAGGGCAGTTATTGCAGGCTTCGTGGTAGCCTTATGCGAATACACTGTTTACCATTGGCAGAGCATTTTGACAATTTTTTCTTGGGCACTACCCACATAATCAGCTGTGCTGCTCATCCCACAAATGCATGATCCTTACAAGTTGGACATCATTGTGAAGGTAAATAAACAGGCTTTCCAACGATGTAAGTTACAATGCCAATTAGCATTGTAACAACAGAGAAATAATCTTTGTTTTTCCAGTATATATGCTCCATGACCATGTTAAAAGAGCTTGTAGCTCTCATAAAAATATTTTTTAAAAATAATGAATATATTTCTGAGGATTGAACAGTGGAAGGCAGCATATTGCACAGCAATTTGTCCCTCTTTGGCAGATGGAATTTGCTCGGTTGTAGTAATTTAAAAAAACATCAAATTAACATTTTGTATTGAAGCCATTCCTGTGTAGCTTTATGTTTGGGGTTGTTGCATAAAAATATAAATCGTCTCCCAATATAATGTAAATATCAATAGAATACTAACCTTCACCTTTGTATCCCACATGCCTAGTATCCCAGAGTTCATACGAATGTTTTTCTCTTTGCCACTTTGCTGAAACTGTGACTGATGAAGCATCCAGCCAAATGTCTTTTTAAGAAATAGACCTTTTTCACAGGATTTTGGCACGTCTTAGCAGGAGAACCATAGTTGTAATTAATAACTTTAAGTTAGGTTTTCCAGTTCTATGGTCTGGTTATCGTGCATGTAGGCTCACAGGGATGTCTTATGGGACACTTAATGGAACTCAGACATTGTTAATTACTCACAAATGTAATTTTCCTGCTATGACAAGTGAAACTGTCTACTGTGAAAAAGTCCTACTGAATGAAAAGCTTTTCACAGGTGCATTTTTTTTTTCTTCAACACAGTTGATCAAGTTCAATTTATCATTCCACTTCTAAAAGTGTGTTTTATTAAAAGGGGAGAATGCTAATGCAACTCGTTTTCATTCAGTTTATTCCATTTTATTTTGACAAAGTGTTTGTATCAGTCTTCAAAAAGTAACGCTGGCAGAGCCCTGACGTAGTGAACGTAGACAGACTGACTACAGTGACTCATAGTGTTGGCAGGTATTAATGTGCTGCTGGGGGTGTCTAACAGTATTTTAATGGTAAGATGTGACTGAACCAACTTTCTCGACATCAGTGTGAAACCGTTGGGCAGTTTCACACCAGGAGTTTTACTCTCACACTGAGCACAAGACCAGATTTCAGTGTTTCAGCTGTGCTTCGGTTCTCATAGGAACCAGGATCCTTCTGGCCATGTGCAGCTTAGAGTAGATAGAACGGAGCATGAACACCTGGATATTAAAGATGCGAGCCAGAAATAACCAGAGATTTATTTTGGTCAAATTATAGGTATAGAAATGTTTATTTTTTTTATATTTAAGCCCTGCACAGCTTTATTTTAACTTCCTTAATCAGTGCAAATGTATCTGCATTCAAACAAAGTGGAAGTCCCATATAAAACTATTATAGTAAAATAGCAAAATAAAACTATACGTCTCACACAGTGTCGGTTTGCTCAACTATTCCCTATACTGTAATTATGCAGTGTATTTCTATAACTAAATCAAAGTGTATAAAGTAAAGTAAAGAGAGGAAATCAGATATCAAGAACAAAAAGCACTTCATAGGTTTCACAGTGCACAGACTTTGTCACTCTGAGATTTTCGGGGGAGGATTTGTTGTGCAGCTGTTAGAAGACCGGAAATTCTGGGGTGTGAAGTCATTAAAGGTGTTAGTTTTGTTTTACAACATATACATTTAGTTCTGCTTTGTGGCATTTAAAACAATTAGCAATTGCAGGTGCAGTCGTGCTGGTACACGTGCGAGTATTAAAGAGATAAATAGTCACAGAGTTATGGACATTAATGATGAACCATGAATTCAAATGAATCATTCACCTCTTTGATAGTTGTTTTTTGATACACGTAGTTTATATAATATATAAAATGTCTTTGACTTTTATGATCAAGCAGTAGAAGTCACTAATAAACATTGATAAGGACACGATCCCTCACTGGCTTCCCACCCACAAACAAGTTAGAGATACAGCTCTCGAGAACTGACTCTGGGTCTCTGCAGTCAACTCTGTCTCCTAAAAATCCCATTCCCATACAACTAAACTGCATTCTCAATTATGTTTCGAGGGAAACGTATTTTCTCCCGGACTACAGTCGCACTTTTAAACAGTTTTAAACATGTAGTTAATGTTGTAAATTGAAACAAAACCAAAAAACGCAAAAGAACTCTACTTTGTTGGTTTATCATGGTTTGACTTGATAACTTTGAAATTGAAGCAAAACCAAACAAAAACTCAACAAAACTACTTGGTTAGGTTTAGTAAAAAAATATATAATTATTAAAAGTAAACATTAACTTTTAGTTTCATGTGGAACACCGGTCTCCTGAGCGAAAGTCCTGTGTTTGTTGACCCATCCACCACCCGACCTCCTCCCTACGCGGACTTTTGCAGACTGTCATTTTAAACGTATTTGTGATACGTCAAAAACAAACGTAACCCAAGACAAAATACGTTTCCCTCGAAACGTAATTCACAATAGTTGTATGGGAACGTAATTTTTAGGAGACGGCTGGTTTCGGGGGAAACACATTTTCTCCCAGATTATGGTTGCCGTTTTAAACACGTGGTTAAGATTCTAAATTGAAACAAAACAAAACAAAAACTCAACAAAATCACTTGGTTAAGTAAAAGATCATGGTTTGGCTTAAAATAAATGTTTGTTAGGTAACTTACGTACGTAACATTAAAATGAGTCAACGTTGACTTTTCGCTTCACAGGGGACACAAACATCGGTTTCCTTGGCGAAAGTCCTTGTGTTTGTTTGACCCATCCATAAACCCCAACCTCTTCCCTATCCAGACTTCCACGAACTTCGGTGACAAACATATTTGTGATCCGTCAATAACAAATGTAATCCGGGGGAAAATATGTTTCCCTCAAAACGTAATTGACAATACAGTTTCACTGTCCTGGAACGTAATTTTTTAGGAGACGAGGCTGCTGCAGTAGACCAGTCCAAACCCGGGTAAAATCTTTCTCCAATTGATCGAAACCAAAATATTAAAATGACGCTATTTAAAAACACTTAATTGGAATGATACTAACAAATAATTCATCTTTGCGATTAAAAATACAGGACTACAGCTGAGCAACTATGCGGTAAATAAGTGAGACATCTGTATGTAAATCATCAGAATGCAACTTTGAGTCAGAAAACAAATTAAGAAGAAAACCAAGAAGTTGAATTTGAGGAAGCATAGATAAGATTATGACTTAGCAGACTCCATGTTGAGTCACAGTGAAACCAGAAGCTTCTTCACATTTTACATTTTACTCTAACCTGTGCTAAGGTTATAGATTAGCTAGAATATCTTAGATAAAAAAAAAATGGAATGATGAAATCTAAAATGGGCTGTTGGATGAACAAATATAGAAAGGCAAAGACAAATATAATTAGAAAATCATAAACAGGTACAATTTATTCATATTATGAATCAAATTATATTTTTTGTTAATAGAAGAAAAATGAAAAGAAAATTAAATCAAGGTTAGGTATACACACACATACAACCAATTTGTTTGCGTAGCATTATCATTTTATGTTAGAAAATATGCAGGAAAAAACTATTTTATAAAAAATGTACTGCATATCTACAAAAATGTCTTCATAATAACATAAGTTGGTGCCAAAAAAACTAAACTACAGACACTCATATATGACATGTCACAACATGGATATTTGAATATAGTATGTTGAAAAAAAGTCATAGTATAGTATGGCGAAAAAAAAAGGAAGCATAGTATGTCGAAAAAAAAGTCATAGTATAGTATGTTGAAAAAAAAATAGTATAGTATGTCGAAAAAAAAAAAAATGATGAATCAGAAAAACTCACAAAGAGGAAGCATCGTTTAAGTCTGTTCTGATTACGGGATCACACCTCTGACAAAACAACCACCTACAGAAACCTGAACACCCAGAATAGACTCTCTGCAGATGGGTAGTCAAATTCAAAAGAGGAAAAAAGGAAACCAGTTCACATGGGTAAAAAAACAGAACAACGAAAAATGGCCAAATCATGACTAAAAAAATCAGTCATTTTGAGTTGAAGACGTACATATTTAGAAAATCTTGATTTACTGCGTCAACAAAGAGTAATATTTGTACTTTTTACACCAAATGATAAATTTATAGGGAATGATAAATTATTTTTGTTAGCTTTGGAAACTCTAGATCTCTTAACCCACACAGGAGAGTTTAACACAATAAATTAGGTTTGGGTGAGTGCGAGCCACAAAATATTTTGGGTAAAATTTTCTTTTTCTGGCATAATTTTATAACATGAATGATAATCAGACTGAAAGTACTTTACTCTCACAGCACAATAAAGTCTATACAACAGCACATTCACTCCAACAATACCAAAATTACACCAGTAGATGGAGACAGCCTGCAATATATGAAAAGACAATCTGTTCAGTGCAGGATCGACAATAATTTCCAACCTATAATTTCTGTGTACTTTGCCATAGATTGACAGAAGCTTACATGCACCATTTCCACTTCTGAATACTCTCTTTACCTCGTAGAAATAATTCCTAATCCTACAACTTTATTCAGGGAGGCAGAGCCGTGACAAGAATACAAATGTTCAAACTTCAGTGAGGGGAAGATGAAGAAGTGTGTGTGTGAAAGATAAGAGTGTTTGGGCTGAAACTAGTCCCAGGTAAAGGATTTGGAGGGGATGAAAGAGCGTATTGGCAAGTGTATGAACATGTTTGATCAAAGGATGAGAACCCACATGCTGTGCAGTGCTCGAAATTTCTACTAGACTGCTGAACAATGTTTCCACCCACGAGGGTATCTTTGTTAGATCAAACAGGCCGTGTTGCGCTCCCACATTAGCTTTCTTCAGCGTCAGCGTTGCAATACCGTCAGAAAACGTATGTTGTCAGGTCAGCCATGTTGAGGAAAACATGGTTGACAAAATTTCAAAAGCTTTCCACGACTTTTCAAGGAACCGTAATAAAATTTCCATTCACAACCTATAACACGGACAGAAATGCATAGTATACTTTGGTCCAAATGTTAATCATTGTATGAAAGTTAAACAGCAACCTTTTCTAATCTCTAATAGTGGTTGTGTTCATATTCACTTCAAATACTTCAAACTACAGGTACAGTCAACATATTGCCCTTTATCTGAAGAAAAAAAAGCTTTACAAGCACTTTTATCAGTCTGGCACTGACTTTCAATCATGAGGGAAAATGGAACCGATTGTGCTATCAGTGTATTCTTAATGTATTTGATTATAAACTCATTTCTGGATGCAAGTCAGAAAAACCAACCCGAGTGCACTAAACGATGAATGAATGACACAGCTGTTTTTGCTTTTGACGTCATTTGTACAGCATGTAGTCGGTATTGACTGCAATGTAAAGGCATTCCGCATGAATATGCTACGCTCAGAGCTAGTGACGTAGAATAAAAAGTGAGAGAGACTGTTTATCGTGAATGGGAGGGTAGGGAAGGTTGATGGGTTCAACAAAAGCAGGACTTATACCCAGGAGACTGGTGTCAGTGTCCCAGAGTATTGTTGAGTTATTTTGAAGTTACTATAGTGACGTCTGTGACATGTTTTCCGTACTTCTGTTACATTGTTTCTGTAAGTATTTTACTTAGTTTTCGTACTTATTTTAAGCCCCACCGTGATGTTTTTCCTAAACCTAACTAAGTGGTTTTGTTGACTAAACGTAACTGCAGTCGTTACCATAGTTTGGTTTTGCATGTCGTAAAAATTACATGCAAAAAGAGGCGTGCAAATGACATCTGAATAGGCTAAAATGCGTTCTCATGACACACAGAATGTCGTAGTAATGACGTGCTATTTGTACGGCTTCCCATGAGGTTGGAAAAACAATGCGGCAACATCGGTATAGCCTATGTAGGCATACGCTTTTTAAGCCTTTCAGTACAACCCATCGATATAGCCTACCCAGTAAGCCTTTCAATATTGATAGCCTGCTTTCAATGCATGTGTTTTGCTGTCCAAGACAATTCTGACTACAGCTGAAATTGAGCTATTGGCTAATACGGTTGACATACATTTACTGCAAACTCTACAATACATGCCCACACCAAACAGCAGACAAAGTTAGCATCTAGCTGGTGAACATAGTGGAGCATTTAGCTGTTAAAGAGTCCGATATTTCCCTCCAGAGTTGGTGGAGCCTAAAACAGAGGTAAAAGGAGAGTGTATAGAGTGGTGCAGGAATGACGTATTTTTCTATCTAGACCAACCCAGAAGTCGTCGGGTTCCAAAAAGTCAATGGGATTTTTCCATTGTTTTTTGGATTATCGCAGAAAATAAGCTTTGTGGCAAACAAACGTTTATGATACTTACACGTTTTGTTCCATAAAATAATCTCCACAAATGAACACCACTTCTATGCTAACGTTATAGGCTATAAACAACCTACACCACGGTCGCCTGAGCGCGAGTTTGCACAACGAGGCTTTAAAAGCGGACTAGTCTTTGGTGTGATGATGTTTTGTCGTCTTATTTATTCAATCGTTAGCAACTGCCTTTTTTAAGACTTACAAAAGCTTCAAAATTCCCAAGTGGCATATTTACTGTTGTATTTTATATCATAGACCAAAACGTTAATATCTCTTCAGCTTGTGTTAACCACAGACCTTATTCCAGGCATCTAACTAAAAACCCATTCAAAAAACCCATTCACTTTGAGATAAGGGAACCGGAAGTGCAAAAATGCTAACTCATTTCCGGGTTTTAGGAGACTTCGATTCATCAGGTGGCCACAAACTCCAAATGAATGATAATGTTGCGAAATTATCAGCAACTGTTTGCCAACCCTTTAGCCATATCTACCTAAAAAGAGATAATATGTCAGTGTTGTGTTCACAACTTCTTTGTGCAGGTTTTATGGAATTAACATCCTTTGTGTAAAAAATGGACACCTACACTGCTGGAATGATTAATAGGGGGAGTAAAACGTGAGCTTTAACAGATTGAATTCTCTGTAAGTACTGTATGACGAATAGCCATTGTAGTCACGGAAACTGAGCCTTGCAACACCAGCCTTGTGGCGTGTTTCAGACATTTCAGAAAAAGAATAAAATTGTGATGGTCAAGCTGAAAACACGACCTACTCTTGGCTTGAAGGGGATTCACTCTTTCACTATTTTTCTTTTGTGCTTCGCCATCCTGTTCAGTCAAATACCTCACGCTGTATACTTCATGTGAGCTGTGCTGAATGAATTGTTTCACACACTGATTCTAGTTTGGCCTATTTGACCTTCTCTTTGTTCTACTTTGTGTCAATGTTACGCAACAGAACTTTTCAAAAGATTCTTCAGGAGTCATTTTTCTGTCAGGTTATTTATTGAAAAAGTCACATGGTGTATACGGCGTTCTCCCTCAATACTGGACCAATTTCAGAAATTGTTGTCCCCATTAGTCACTTAGACAAAGAAACATGGGAAATAGGATCCTGGTTGAAAAACACAGAAGTTATCTTTTAACAAGTGGTTTTGTTACCTAAACCAAGAAGCTGTTTTGTTAGTTGGTTTCTCTGTCGGTCAGAGAAAATACATATAAATATCATCAAAAGTAATTTATAGTTTCACCTAAAGCGCTTCAGCTGCCTTTTCTTGTTATTTCGGTCCCATATTTGTAAAGGTTGGTTATATATTACTTCTGTGTTGCCGTTGACATAACAACACGTTCTCATCCCAACTCGTCACATACTGACGCTTTGTCAGACCCCTCAGCGTCACTTTCGGTTGCAGTAAACATGTGCTTAATGTTATGAATTAAACAAAAACACTTGCTTAGGTTTAGGCAACCAAAACTACTTAGTTAGGTTTAGGAAAAAAACAACATGTTTGTGATAAAATGACTATGTTTTTACAGTGAAAATGTGACTGGACGTTGTGAACACAGGACACCAACAAACAGCTGATTGTAAAACATAACACATGGGACACAAACAGCAGCCTCCTGGATGAAAGCCTTGCGTTTGTTGGGAACAAGGGCTGCGTTTTGATATTGACATTCACAAATTGACTCTCCCAAAACTCGTATTCAGCTGGCTAGAGGTGGATGAGAAAATTCACTTTCTACTTCATACATTTAATCCTCATTACCATCCTCTCACCTGCCACCACAATAAAACACCCCCAAGCACGACATTCATTACAGAATACATTACTTTTTTTTCACAGTGGAGCTGAATCCTCAGCAGTGCAGATTGGCACAGCGTTCATAATCATGAGTCATGTGGAGGCGACTCAGGCGAGAGAGGAAAATGAAAAGTGATCTGAGGTTTTGCTGCATATGCGCTCATGCGTGTGTGGATGGTATTGAATTGAGCCTTACCCACATCTACAATGTCAGGGGATGTCTAAATGAATCCACATTAAACCAAAGAAAACGTGTATTTGATATGATTTTGCTTTTCAGCTACAACTTGATACAAAATGACACAACTGTCTTTACTGCAGGTGCCTTGTTAGCATTCATTTGGTGATTTGGAGATCAAAATACTTAGACATCTAAGTTCAGGTTCAAATCCAGATTGAGTTCACAGTTTTCATGTTCTCCCCGTGTTAGCGTGGGTTTTCTCCGGGTTCTCTGGCTTCCTCCCACAGTCCAAAGACATGCAGGTTAGGTTAACTGTTGACTCTAAATGTCCCGTAGATGTGAATGTGAGTGTGAATGGTTGTCTGTCTCTGTCTGGAGACCTGTCCAGGGTGTACCCAGCTTTCACCCAATGTCAGCTAGGATCAGCTCCAGCTCCCACGCGACCCTGAATAGGATAAGCGGCTACAAATAATGGATGGATGGATGATTTCTGGGCTACAATAACTTTGTGCTTTGGGATAATGCGACTCCTCCTGGTGGGGGGAAAATGCTGCTAAAGCAATGTTAATTAGACGTCTAAAATACTTTTACTTTTCAACCAAGTTTAGCCTGCTTTAACCTCTAGAAATTCAAAACATCTAGACAGCTTTTTATTTGCAAATCACCAACTCAATGCTTGCAAAGTGAGTTAACAATACTAGTGTGGTAAAAGTGATTTTGAAAACAGTCTTAAGACATTTCCTAATCGTAACTTTTATGGTATGAAATGGGAAGACCCTGTCTGAAATGGACTCCTAAACCTCAGACACATTCAGTATATCCTCTGTCCCCCCTGTTGGTTTTCTGTATTTGGTTTATTTGTTTGCTGTATTTATTTTGTCTTAGTTTAATTTCTCATTTGGTAAACTCATGTGTGGTCTCCCCTCTTTGTCCAGCCTTGAGCTATGTTGTTACAGAATTAATGATGACATTTATCAGCTCTGTGTTTGGGAGCTCACAGCCCCGTGAGAAATGCTGGAATTTACTGAATCCCATTGGGTACCATCTGTATACAACATAGTGTATTCTGTGTGATATGTTCAGAGATCAGGGGAAAATTTGGAGCTCCTCCAAGGATTGTATTCCTGAGGGAAATACACAGAGGAACGGCCCTTGAAGTTGCAATTCCAGGAACTTTCTAAGATATACAGTAGTCTAGGGATTTCACAATACCAGAAATTTGGTAGTCGATACCAAAACCAGTGCAATTACTTGATTCTTGATACCCAATTCAATACCACGGTAAAAAAACAAAAACAAAACAATAAATCCCATGTACTTCAACATGCACTCCTTTATTACCATTTGCATGCTGTTTTTTGCGGATTTATTATTAATCTATCATGATCTGCTGCAAGTTTTCTGCCAAAAACAAAGTTTTACAAGATTATATTTGAAGAATATTATAAGAATGTATTTTTATTGAATAGAGCTTGAACACATCATAACTCAATGCAACCTCTGTACATTAACTGTTAGCTGCATTATTTAGCCAAGCAGGTCCGTGCTGCCCAATGTTAGCTAACAGCTAACGTTACTAGCTCTCTTCTTGTCGATTTCAACAAGGATTTGTTGTTCACAATGTAGCATCATCAGGGACATTTACAATTGTCCCTGAGATGGCTGGACGCCACTAGTTTGGAGCCGTGATCCCCAGTACCTATGGTGCTGTAGAAAAACGAGTAACATGATGTTTTTAGAATCAGTTCTTGTGACATCACAACAGTAGTCATCACACATAGTGCGCACACAGGCTATATGCACATCCACTGACACACAAATACACAAGTTTGACCACGGGAGCAGAAACTGGCCTGCATTTTAATTGCAGAGAAGGACATTGGCCTGTCCATTACAATCAATGATCACATTATATTATATGCAACAATAAAGAGTCACAAATAAACATCTGCTTCTGACATTATATCACACAAACATAAGCTACGTAAGCTGGGGGAAATATAGTACCAAAAATGATATACAACAGGACTCTGTTATGTTTTGGTTACCAACATGTCTGTACAGTACAAAGGCCTTTGGTTGTTTGGCTTTTGGGAGAAACCGGTTACAGTGTTGTTTTGCTGTACATTGATGTCATCACATTAATTTTATAGTAAGTTCCAAGGCACATAGATCAAAGTAACTGCACAGACAAGTAGTACATATCCATGGCTGTACACCGTCAGAAACAAGCTTGTCATTTTATTTCTTTGACCAACAGAATGACTCATGCCTCACCCGATTTGACTGTTATCAGGCCATTAAAGGTGCGTTACGCTTGCTATAAGCATCATAGATGTGGGTCAGTAGGGGCCTACTACATTGTGAAAGTGAAAGCAAAACTTAAACGTTCTAACACGTTGTAAAACTGCATGAAACGTTAAGTTTTTAACAGAAACAGAATAGCTTCTTTAGGTTTAGGCAACAAAACCACTGAATTAAGTTTAGGGAAAAGCATTGTGTCTTGGCTTAAAATATCTACATTTGAAAAGTTGAAACTCAACACTTGAGAACGCATGTGAATCCCGGTCTATTGGGTGAAAGCCCAGTGTTTTGCGACCCATCCATCACCCTGGACCTCCATCCCATATGGAGTTTCATGCTGTCTATATTACAGTGCCTCACTTCCGCTCTTGCTCCTGTCATAATTCCTATGGTAGCTAGACGTCGCTGTCATCTTCTTTTATTCCTTCTTTCTGTGATCGATCATGTGAATACATGACGGAACCTACTAGTGGGTGTAGCAGGGCCCTTCTGACCCACATCTATGAGCCTTATAACCACTGGTAACACACATTTGATGGCCTGATAACGGTCTAATAGGCTCCTGATCATAACTTAAAAATCTACAAAGTTGCACCTGTTGTTGCTAAAGCTGATCCCAAACTCGAGTGCATCTCTGTACCTTTTTTTCTGAGAGTGTATCTAACAAACATAGATGGCCACCCAGTAAGTATGTAACACTGGTTTTGGTTTCGTGAGGGGACACAGAAAGTGAGATACGCAACCCTCTCCATGCAAGAACAAGCAGAGGATACCACAAATACATAGATAATATTGAACGGTGCATCCTCAGGAGTGCACGTTCTAGCCCTTCGCAAATTAACTTGTGTTTCCGAAAGAGAAACGGAGCGCAAGAAGGCGGAGGTTTCCCCCATTCCTCCGCTTCTTCCTCTCATCTGTACACTATACAGTGTGGCAGGAACCAGACAGAAATCCGGACAAATGCCCCTTTTTCGCATTTGGCGTTGAATCGCACCCAGCGAACAAAGCCATAGCCGTGTCGACCCAAATTACTTTTAGTCAGAACACAACCTCATTTCAGAGAGATAATTAGGTCTTGATTTCACAAAATTACAAAGGAAGCAATGACTACGGGCACCGTCTCAGTGCCTCAGCTGTCCTTTTTAGCGCTACATTTACACTGCTTTTGGCACAAACCGTCTTTTTAACATCTACTAAGCATCACAATGGTCCATTAAGTACATTAAGTCCATTAAGTATGTCCAAATAGCCGGCGGCAATGGCAGGCGTAGTGTGTTTCCTTCAGCATGGTTCAGTTCATTTCCGCTCCGTTGAGTTTGGGTGGGTGTAAAATATGTGTCAGCTCATATTATTCTTCACCAGCTGTGCACGCGAAAGAGAGAGAGAGAGAAATAGATAGGATGGAGCAAAAGCAATTTACTGTGGATGATGAGACAATAGTTGTTGTACTTCAGGCTTGAAGGTTCTAGTATTCGCAGATGTACAGAAAGATACAGCATGTTTCAGGGTCATTCACAGGTTTTCTACTGTACATGTGATAATCGGATTGCAATTCAGACATGTTTCTGGTTGTAGGTTTCACACATAAAGCCTTTGGTCTTGATGTGTCACATCATTACATACACAGTCCACTGGTCAAGGTCAGTATGTGTAGTGGCCGTTTTACCACACTCCAAGTTCCTAGGCCACTTAAGGGCCTGACAAACAAAGCCAACTGTCGGCCGTTGGATGGTTTGGTGCCGTCGGTGAGCGTCCGTCGTGTCCTGGACCATCAGCTCTTCTCTGCCCGTGATGGAGGTTTTTCGGCCGATTCAGCATGTTGAATGAATCAGTGCACGAAAAGAGAAACGGAATTGAGAAGTGAGGAAAGCAAGCCTCAAGTCTGATCAATCCAATACACGGATATTTTCACAGCGACATGGCCATCTGGAATTAAGCTAAGTGGGGAGTGAGAGTGGTGTGAAAATGGTCACCAAACGCCGCTTTGTTTCATGTACGTATCATAACAACAGCTTTTATATCCGCAGTCCTCAGTTGTCTGGTTTCCGTTTTTGAATGACGAATATAGACTACCGCGACCTGCTAGTAGGGAGAGTTATTTCCTTTCACGCAGGCGCAGAACGTACGTGCTAACTGGCCGTCGGCTGTAGTCTTTGCGGTGTGATAAAGTCCAACTTGTTGGCCAAAACAAAGGCGATGTGAGGCGACGCGACAGGCGGCCTTCGTTGACGCTAATTCTCTGATGTTGGGTTGGTGTGTCCCCAGCTTTAGTCTGCAGGGTATATCAGTTCTGACTCATGTTCCAATTAATTTCAATCCTTTTTTTGTGAAGACCCAGTGTACTCACAGGAGGCAGGGAAAACTTGAATGAGGGTTTCTTTGAGAATCACTTACAACGTCACGGCAGGTGATTTCTATCAAAGTTACATCTCGTCGGTCCACTACCGACTTGATGTTCCATATAGGTCTAGGTTAAATGTTATAACACTATCACTGTACGCTATGATATGCTATATATATATATATGACAGTCAATAACTTGTTGCGACCCACACCTACGCAGTTTTTCAGTGCGCATGGCCAAAGAATGTTTTTGACTTAATGTAGTGGCCATTTCCCCTGCCTCCTGTGAGTACACAGGGCTAAGACTAAGTGGCGTAGGAACTTGAAGCATAGTAAAACGGCCACTACAGTATGACTCCTTGATGCAGAACTGGTCACCCTCATCACCTTCTGCATTACTCAGACAATAATGCGAGGAGCTTACGTCTGTGTGACACATGTGTGAGCAACTTAGCTAGAGTGTTTTTTTTGTCTTCAAGGAATTGCTTGAATGCGTCTGCGAGTGTGTGTTCCTATTTTGACCTGTGAGTGAAGATGGGGCTGACCCTGCTACAAATACTACTAGAAGTGACAGCATAGAGACGGTGCCATGACAAATCATTTTCCGCAGTAACCTCCCGGGACAAGCCCTGTCTGGCCCCTCATCTCTTTTGATTGCACTGATTGATGGCTTCTAACTTGACCGATACAGCCTTCTGGAACCAAGTGAATCTGACACCAGCAGCAGCATATGGCGGGTGACCTTATTACTATAGAGGCTTTGCAGTATTGATAAATCTCCTGGCAACCAGGTGTGGCTCTGTCATGGAGGTCCCTTGGACAAGCCACTGTGCATAAAACAGCCTGATAGCTAAAACGGAAATAGATAAAATAGCTCATTTAGTCAGCATTAACGGAGTGATAAGGTTTCCCAATTCAGGTTGTTGTGACGTGGTCTTTTGTTGTAGCTCCTCTGACTCTTGCTCTTGTAGGAAACTGCAGCATAGTGGAGTCAGCCCAGTTAGCTAAGCAAAGTGCTATTGTTTTAGCTAGCTAATTAACCAGTTCACTAATTTATAAAAGCTGATAATGACGTTGAATTATGGGAGTTGAGGTTAGAAGCTGATAACTGTATATCTTCATTGGAGCTCTTTCAGAATGTGTATTTTCCAATTCACAGCACCAACCTACAGTCGAAAGGCCTTTGTGCACCTTTTTGTTCGAAATTGTCGCATGTTTAAAATAAATGACATCATGTTTACACACCGACTCTGAAACTTCCAAGTATCGTTGGTCACTTTTCGGAATAGGTTTGATTTTCTGCGTTTTTTCGCATCCATCAAAAGCCAAAAGAGGGTTGTTTGACCACCCAGAGCAACCGTTCGTGCAAACGTCATCACCCAAAATGACATCTGATTCACATCTCCCAGCACTTTACGTTAAAGAAATACAGAGAGGCGGAATTTAACGATATATTGTGGCAGGTTGATTGCAGAACAGCTCGGAATCGGGGGTGATCACAAAACAAAGGGTGTACTAAAGATTAGACAGTAGTGATTGTGCTTAACAATAGCTTCTTGCTAATGTCATTCATTCATTCATAAGCCCTGTTGGGGACCAGCGTTATTTCTTGCACGGCACCCACATAATTAATTCAGTTTTGTCTTGTATTGCGAATTTTTGCAACGAAGAGAATAATAAAAACGCATCGGACTCAGTGTGCGAGTAGCTTAGTGATTTGTATTGGATGACAAATTAAAAAAACGCTTACGAAAAATACAGACTTGGTGTGCAAAGGCCTTACACCATGCTAGCAGCTCTGTGGCTGTACTCAAGCTCAATGCTAACATCAGCGTGCTAACACGCTCAAAATGACAATGCTATCATGCAGATATTTAGCAAATAATGTGTACCATGTGCACCATCCTTCAACGTGTTAGCATGCTAACATTTAGCACTTAACACAAAGTACAGCTGAGCTTCATGGGAATGTTAGTTTTGAAGGTATTTGGTCTTAAATTAAAGTGCCGGACGAATACAAAATTTTACCTGATGCTGCTACATGTAAAGTTAAGGGATCAGTCTGTACCAGATTTCATAGCAATCTCCATCCAATAGTTGTTGAGACATTTCAATAGGGAGCAAAGTGGTGAACTGACAGACATTGCCACCCCTTGAGCCATGCAGCTAGCATGGCTATAAAAAAAACATGGGAACCTCCATGATCTTCCACTGATTGATTGATTGATTATTCCATTAATCTGTCTGGCATCCTGACAGTCTTGTGTCTCTCAAGACGCTGCTAATTATAAATGTATCGCTGCTGCCTGCATTATCCACCCAGTGTAATGAAGGCCACTGAGAGATGTGAGATGCATCGAGTAAAGGTCACGACAGGTTAGAAGTGGTATTGGGTATACAATTATATGAGCATACATGAGCATATATGGTGGGAATGTAGGCCGCTGTTTGATTAGCCAGTGTAGAAAAAACTGCCATTACACTGAATCCTTTTCTGAGTTAGTACAATATATGTGATATGTAAAAGTACTAAGGGTGTGGAGTTTGAAAGACGTGGGCATTAACAGACTGCGAGGGTCTGAAGAAAGATGTTATCCAGTTACATCTTGGGAAATGTATAGGATCCATTGTTTTTGGAGCTTGACCCAGTACAACATATCCTCATACAACGGTTTGTATGATGTCTTAAAAAAAAGTTAACTTCTTCCTCATTTTTCGCCTATTTTCGTCCGAATGCCCAGCAACACGTGTCAATTTCCAGTTGTTACATGCATACAGTCTTTTCAAAATAAAATTCCGTCTTCGCAGGAAAAAAACTTGGTTAGGTTTAGGCAACAAAACGACTTGGTTAGGTTTAGGAAAAGATCGTGGTTTGGGTTAAAATAACTACGAAGTGGCGTAACTCAAGTATGGAAGTTACATGATAAATAAGTCAACGTTTGGGGTAAAATAACTACGGAAGTAGCATAACCTAAGTACGGAAGTTACGTAACAAATAAATCAACGTTTGAGTTAAAATAATTTACAAAGTGGGACGAAAGTCTGGTGTGTTTTGATCCGCCCCGACCTCCTCCCTGTGCGGCGTTTGTTGCTCTTTGTACTTCCTGGGTCACGATTACGTGGATTACATACATTACATATGAGTTAAGTTATAACTTAAGAAATACAATCAGGCTTTCTGAGCCAACGTTACCCAAGAGCTGGCGTCTTCCAGAATGGCCATTAGAAGGCTTGTAACAACAATTTTTTAATTTATTATACAGGTGTTTCAAGTTCTGTCTCTCTTCTCTCTTTACACACCTTGGTTTCTTCCTGTCAGCTGTATCCACTCAACCTACTACAGTCTCTCAAACTTTGTCTTCATTGTGTTCTCAGTAGATAGAATGCAACCTTTAGTTCTTTCAATCCTCTGTATCTCCGTATCCCCCCACCTCTCTCTCCCTCTTTGACTACATAACTTCCATGACTACCATAAATTTTCTGCCTTCTGTGAAATTTAAACATTTTTGCAAGCCGTCTGATCCAAATGTGAAGCCGAGGGCAGTGACCACATTTCAACATGAACTCGAGAAGAAATCTTACATTGTCACAACACAGCACTTTACAAGTAGAAATGGGCTCCTTACAATGGCACCGCTGGCACAGGGAGCAACTATTGTTAAGACCGGGATACAGTGATAGTATAAAGTACATAAGATGGGTTTCACAAACATTGTTTCAGAACTGTCCTTGATGCTTTACAAGAATACAGAATTATTTTACAGCAGGGAATGCTTTTGAAATTCATTTTGATTAGGACCTTTCCCCCGGAGGTTGACAGAAAACCATTTTGTAGGCTATATACAAACTGTTTTAAAGGGAGCAAGGTCAGAGCGGTCGGCGAGATGTTTTCCCATCCTTCCACTTAATCAATAATCCAGGATGTTCAATTCGAGAGTTTACGGATCAATGCAGCTCCTCCTGCGGAGATGCCAGCAAGAGAGAGAAAAAGAGCATCCTTTGTTCATCATGTTTGGAGGGCTTTGCCATTTTGTTGCCTGGTTGATCATTTAAGACCAGGCTAATCAGTTGGTATGAATAAAACATGAAGCTTTTCACCTTTTGGCTTCTGATTTTGTATCTTTCAAAGTCTCTGTAGAATTACAGCGCTGGCTGTTTTCCACTACAATGTTCGGCTGACTTCTTCAGCAGTATTTCCACATTCGGAGAAATCAATGCCGACCCTTCATAGCTCTCTCCATCAGAACACTCCATCAAGGACATCCTGTCAGATCTCACTCTCTACCATGGGTGAACTAGTCTCAGTGATTCTCCAGTGGGTCCACAGCAGTCTATTCTCCGATTCCTGCGTCTTGTTTTGATTTTGGTTCCGTCTGCATGACTTCTGACAACTCGATCGAAACCTCGAGCTGGCAAGCATGATCAGCACTCTTATTTGTGTTTGATTTCAACATCACTTAAACGTAGCGCTGAAAATCACTTCAGTCAAGATGCGTTTTCGCTCCGCCTCAGGGCGAACCAGCTCAATTTGTTTCATTAACTCAAATATCAAGAGTTTTGAGCGTGCACTTTCCCTGACCCCTGAAAACCCCTTACGAAATTGTTTATTTTTCACTTAGACTTTGCTCATGTGTCAATGTCAACGAGCTGCAACTATTACATCATCCTCCTGCCCCTGCATCTTTGAACAGGGGTCACTGCAGTGTACTGGCAGCTCATCAGTCTGGAAGCACCACTGCTTATTTTCTCTGGCCTCCCTGGATGCGACTGCCGCTCCTCAGATGCTTGTCTGCAGCTCGCCATTGAGCAAGGCAGCATTGTGAGTCTCCAAGTTGGTCACGGCATCGTGAACCATCCTGCTCCTGTCTGCCCTGCTGTCGCTGCGATCTATGTCGTCCAGGCCCGCCACCTTCTTCAGGCACAGGACGTTCTGAAAGCTCTTCTTGAAGTTGTCCGACAAGAAGGCGTACAGGATGGGGTTGGCGCAGCTGTTGGCATAGCCGAGCACCACCACGAAGTCGAAGGTGCTCTTCACAGCGGAGGTGGGGTTGATGGAGCTGGTGACAGAGGTGACGTTGAAGATGTAGAAAGGCAGCCAGCAGAGGACGAACACAGCCACCACGATGGACACCATCCGTGTCACCTTGCGCTCAGAACGCTTGCGCTTGGTGGAACCCACCCGCATGCCAGACGACTTTACCTGGAAAAAGAATGGACTGTCAATGGCTTAAAATCTCCCAAATATAAAGGCACAGTGTTCACACTATGAGACACAGATATACCTTAAAGTAAACTTTTGACATTTTGGGATAGGAATGTCATGATACCGGAAATTTAGTAGAAATTTTGCTAGGAAGTTAAACGGGTCATAATTCCCTCGCTATTATATATTTTATTTTGCTGTGAAAACATCTCCTTCAAACACCTGGATTTATTCAAGTTTCTCGCAAAAAACTACATTTTACATTATTACAATTGAACATATGATAACATTAAAATTTTTTTACTGATTGGAGTCTGAACACATCATAATGTAAAACGTGAAAAACGAGTACCGTCCCTATTTTGGGATATACGCTTATTTGCTTTTTTGCCAAAACTTAGATGAGAAGATCGATACCACGCTACTATACGTCTGTTAAATATGAAGTTACAAACAGGAGACTGCTATTTTAGCTTAGCATAAGGACAGGAAGCAGCTAGGCTGGCTCTGTCCAGAGGTAATCCCAAACTGAAGTGCAAAAACATCAGGTTGAGTTTTTTTACATAAGGTTATGTGCTGGATCATTTCTTGTCCAGGAGCAGTGACTTTAACAAACAAGACATAGCGTGTTAATTAGTGAGGTTGAGAGATGCTGAAAAAGTTATTCCTCATTTTTTGTTTTGAATGTGCAGCAACACATGTCAATTTATGCAAGTTACATGCATGCAGTCTTTTCAAAATAAACTTCCGTCTTCATAGGAAACAACCTGGTTAGGCATAGGCAACAAAACTATTTGGTCAGGTTTAGGAAAATATTGTGGTTTGGGTTGAAATAACTACGGAAGTGGTATTACTTAAGTACGGAAGTTATGCGACAAATACAAGTCTGATGGGATTTTTTTCACCCACCTGGACCTCCTCATGTGGCGTTTGTCGTTCTTTATACTTCCTGGTTCATGACAAGGCCTATGGAAAGGAGGCTGGGTCACACGTCATATCTTTGGGGGTAAAACACATGCGCAGTAAAATCTGGTCTGCACTCGCCATAATTGAGGCAATCGCAACGCACGACCGCAGCTTCAGTTACACTGCGCATGGGTTATACCCCATACCCCAAGACCCTTGTCCGCCCGTGACCCAGCCTCCTTTCCATAGGCCTTGGTTCATAATTACATAGATTAAATACGCATTGATTTTGTGGGATATATACAAAATATGGTGCATTACTTTTCGTAGGTATAGAATGGTATATGAGAACAGCCTGAACCCATAGCGCTGTTCCAGGACCAAGCCAAATTCATAAAAGGAAGAGATGTTGAAAATACTAACTCGCTTTTAGTGACTAATAAGATGGCAAAAAATGATCTCAGCGTGATTAAAACAGTATTCACACTCTGTCAGAGTAAATCATCCGAGTAAGGGTTAAATCAGCAGCAACTGGACTTGGTTTAGATTCTTGAAGACGTTTCACTTCTCATCCAAGAAGCTTCTTCAGTTCTGGCTGAATGGTAGGGGAACCCAGGAATTTAACCTCTGTGGGGTCGTTAGCAGGTTAATAGAAACCACTCAGTACAATGGTGCTCCCAGGTGTGATGACTATAGTTATGGGTCGTTACAGTCAGCCGATGTCAGGTGTGAATGACTGTCCGGTGCGGTCAAGTGTGAATGGTTGTTTAACCTCCTGGGCATGGATGCCAGGAGAGCATTGTAGGTGGAAGATCATGTTAAGAATAAATCATGTTTTTGTTCCTTTAAACCCACCGGACACAAATGTTTTCCACCTTATAAGTCTCTATTGAAGACAATTTCCTACCATCTGCTGTAATTTCAACATTATTCAGAAACAAATTTAACAAATGCCTGTGAAATTAAAATGTTCAATTTCCCTATAGCTATCCTGGATAGCCTTCCGGGGCCCGTGTTCAAACACACAACAACCCTGTAAAATGCAATATGTAACATATTAGCTCAAGCAAAACTAACTTAAAACATAAAAAACTTTTATGAGATAGTTAACTGTGGCAAAAACTGTTGTGCATTTCAGAGTTGTCAACCGTTATCTACACACTTCTGCAACAGTGACTTTTATTTGAAATGAGCTATTCATCTGAATCTACCAATAAACATGACTTAAGGGACCAAAATACTTCCACAATCTTTGTAATGGCTGGATGTTTGTTCAACATTCTAGGCCTGTAGCCAGTTAAAAAATGATTTTTTATAATGGAGGCAGTCTCTTACCTTGACTATAATGAGCAGGTAGCAAAGACATATGACTGCCAGCGGTAGGAAGAATCCTATGAAGAATGTGTAGATTATGAAGGCCGTGTAGTAGACGTCCTGGGGCTCTGGCCACACGATCCCACATACTGGCACCTTGTCAAGGCTACTGAAGATCATAGTAGGTAGGATGACTAACAGGGACACACCCCACACTGTCAGGTTAATGAGCTTCGCCACACGAGGCTTCCGCCATTTCGTGGACTTAATAGGGTGGACCACAGCCAAGTAGCGATCGATGCTCATCACCATCAGACAGAAGATGCTGGTGAACTGATTGAGAGAGTCTGGGAGGGGGTGGAGGGGAGAGAGTAGAGAAAGAAAAGTAAAATGAGGACATGTATCAAGTACCAGTATCAGTAAGTGCTAATGCTTGTTCTTTTTATTAAAACAGGAGGTGTATAAAGTGTGATAAGACAGCTATAGGATGACCAACACTGTTTGAATTGCAACTAAAGTCCAAATATCTATAATCTACGCTTTGAAATTGTTAAATATTGTGGGAAATACGCTTATTTAAAGGAGACATATCATGTTCATTTTCAGGTTCATACTTGTATGTTGAGTTTCTACTAGAACAAAAAACACAGTATTTTTCTCATACTGTCTTTCTGAATATACCTGTATTCACTCTCTTGTCTGAAATGCTCAGTTTTAGCGCCTGTCTCTTTAAGAACCCTCCTGAAAAAAGCCCAGTCTGCTCTGATTGTTCAGCGTTTCCAGTCATCCCCATCTACAATGTTGCCATCTTCGCAGCGTCACTGCAGCCGGGGACTCACTGGTTGTGTCAACTACTGTACGCAGAGTTTAGCGGCACTTCCAACGGTGACTGTATAGTTGTGACATCACAACCTCACAGAAGCCCCGACGGCTCGTTTAAAAGGCGCATGTGCATTTCTCCATTGGTTTGAGCATGGTGATACTTTCACAGTATTTATATAGCACTTAGACCTGCATTATAATCAAAAAAGACATCTCACTTTCTACAATATGGGACCTTTAAAGATGAAGCTACAGCTAGAAGATGGTTAGCTTAGCTTGGCTTGGCAAAAAAAAACTAATAAAAGTATTTTCCAAAATGTTAAACTATTCCTTTAAGACACCTAAATGTCAAAGATTTTGAACAAACACTCTTTAATTTGCAACTGAAGTGTTAACATTTTAAAAAGCACAGATGTTTCTTTAGTAAGGCTGTCAAAGTTAACGCAATAATAACGGACATTTTTTTTCTTTAATTTCTTTAACGCATTAATGCAACTTGCGATTTTTAGGTTGTAGCGGGATCAGTGAAGAGTGAAGATACTGGCATCATATGAAACTACAAAACCTAATGAATCCATTGGTACCATCCATGTCATACTAGCCTGTCACAAAGGAGGTTAAAAAACGCTCCAAACTTACACTAAATTTTGTGAATAGTTTGCAATTAATCGCGATTAACTATGGACAATCATGCAATTAATCACGATTAAATGTTTTAATCGATTGACAGACAATGATTTCAATTATTTTATTCCCTCTTGAAGAAGCCAAAACTGTTTCTTTTCCCAGTAAAACAAACTGCTTTCTCCGGTGCACCATTAACTCTTCACGCTCTACACCTACCGACAGTCATGATCACCCTGCACAGCACCTCTCCGAAGGGCCAGTGCACCAGAGTCAGCTGCAGGGCGATGAACGGCAGGCTCATCATGCACAGAACGTCTGCCACCGCCAGGTTCAGGATGTAGATGTTGGTCACCGTCTTCATTTTGGCGTAGCGCAGGATGACGTATATGACCAAGGCGTTGCCGCACAGCCCCACGGCGCACACAATGAAGTAGATGAAGGTGATGACCACAGAGCTGGTCTTGTCCTGGTGGGGCTCCCTGGCCTTGGAGATGTTCAGGTCCAGGTCGGACTCATTGCCCTGGATGTAGCTGTCGTACAGGAGGGGCTCGGGCATGGAGATGTTGGGGGGAGTCGGGAGAAAGGGCCACTGATCCAAGGCCATGGTGGCTGAGAGGGGTTTAGGGTATCAAAGGGTTCTAAGTGTCTAATGATGGCAACGGGTAAGGGGTGGAGATGTAATCATAAAACAGTTTGGAGAAGGCTTTAAAGCATTTATTTTACCATGCAGGACTGTTGAAATAAGGGTAAAGGGACTTCAACTTCCTGGGGTACTGGGAATTTTTGGGGTCTAGGGGTTTGGGGCTCCGGGATGACGAGGGATTTTCATCAACGAGGAACTACAGGTATCACATCCCAGCTGTAGAGAAACAGAAAAAGAACAAGATAGATCTATGGAGTAAGAGAGACATAAAGAACAGTAAGTTTGGCTGAGAAACAGAATATTCCTTTGACAAATAATAATAGCCCTTCAAGATCCATGGCAACAGATTACTTTACATAATGACTTTCATGTCTTTAATCAGAGAAAGACGTAAAATATTCTCTCTATAGAGAATACTCCAGATATGTCCTTTTACATGTTTAGTTCCTCAATACTTATTCCAATCACGCAAGCAATTGGCAGACAGAGACATGGAGGAGATGCCAAGATGCCAATCCAGTCAAGTTCAAATTAGAGATGACATGCAGCTTTCTAAAAATAAATTTAAAGCATTCTCTCACACAGCAAAGAGAGAGATAGAAAACTGGGAGGCTCATAGGCAAGACGCAAAATACTGGAGGCACAACCCAAACCCAACCCAAACACGCACAACTTTTATTTCATGACACTCATTTGAATGCTTTCGCACCAGGCGATAACCTCCGGGTCTTAAAAGTAAAGCCGAAGCTGAAGTGCCTTAAACTTGCATTCTTTCAACTCCTCTGGTTGCAAAAAGAAGTCCGATTGTATAGAAGTCTATGAGAAAATGAGCCTACTTCTCACTTGATTCTGACTTTATGGTCTCAATCTCTAGTTTCAAGTCTTCTTCAATACAGCGTGATGTTCATTTAGTAAATTATGATCCCATTTAGAGGCAAATAGACGATAAAGCAGGGTATGCTTCAGGGCGTGGCTACCTTGTGATTGACAGGTCGCTACCACGGCGTTGTCCGGTCAGTTCATGAAAGTTGGTTGTGACATTTTAGTCGCCTAAAAAAGTCTTATTCAGCGTTCATTTGTACTTAGCTCCACCCTCTCGTGTCACCCCTGGTTGCAAAAAAACAAGATGACGACGGCCAAAATGTCAAACTCAAGGCTTCAAAACTATAGTCTGCAACCAATGGGTGATGTCACGGTGACAACATCTTACAGTTACCACTTATATACAGTCTATCTATGTTTTGCGCTAAGGAAGATATCTAGTTGCAGGCGTCGGTGGCAGCAAAACTCATCATAATAACCATATTGTGTCAGTATTCAACGTCAAAATATCAACTGGATCTCATATTCTTTTACCGTCCAGACCCTAAATCCCCCTACAATGCTACACTGAGCCATGTAGTCCAGGTCAGGTGTGTGCACACGTGTGTATGCGCGTGTGCCTCCCCCACTTATGCATACATGCAAAAAAAAAAAAAAAGGTACGCCTGAGCAAAAGCACGACGAGGGCACACCGCGCTGCAGAAGACAAATGTTTATTCAATTGATCTCGGGGACAAACAGCTCTGGCACAGTGGCAGGATCAATCACTCTTTCCCTGCAGTGACAGCAACAGGGACATTAGTACAGGTCATAGTTTATCTGAATTATATGTGATTGTGGGCCCACTCTGGACAGTCCACTTTATGCTAATGAGGGATATCATTGGGTAATTGTTGGGTACAATTACTTGTTATCACAGCGGATGAGGTTAGAAGGTTAGACTACTGGGGATTATTGTCATTTTTATTAATCTGCAAAGTGTTTTTCCTTCAAAATGAATTATCAATTTATAAAAACTAACCACAAATGGCCATCAGTAATTACCACAGACAAAAGGGATGTCTTTAACCTTTGTGTTTCATCTGCCTATCAGTCCAAAAAAACCAAAGGTATTCAATGAAAAGACTAAAAGAATTATAATAATTGTCACTAATTAGGTTTGTCAACCTCTTTCAGCACTGTTTAAATAGGTAAGTCTGGTCAATGGAGATGGGTCCATTTTGATTTGGCTGCACACATTAACCGTCAGTTCGATATCTGCAAAATCTGCTAACCAACCTAAAACTTAGTTAGTCCAAGATTCAGTGCAGAATTTTAGAAGCCAAAATGATCTCCGAGCTGCTTGGTTTTCCCGTCATTGTGAGAGAGCAATTATATGTTAGACGCATTGCATTCTCATAATTTAAAGGAATTGGATGCAAATTTAATCCAATTTTAAAGTTACAATCCTTAAGATTTCACTGCTGGTTGATTTGTTACCAGTGGTAACAGTGAGTGCATGGCAGACCCCGCCACTAACGATTGAAAATCCTATATAGCCTGAATGTAATTACACCGAATGGTTATTGCTGAAAAAAATGATGAACATAAAATATTCCAATTAAAAATTCTAAATCCAAAAATAGACTCTTTATTGGCCTTTAAAAACAGATATCAAGAGAGCTCCATCATAGAAATATGTGCTTGTGTGTGTGAGAGAGAGAGAGTGAGTGCTACAGACAGAATGCACAGAATGCACTAATAATGCATCCACTGATGAAAGGCTTTATAGTGTTATTTCTTAGCAGGACGGCAAGCTAATTACTGTGTGAGTGTGTGAGTATTATTTGGTAACATCTTGGAGTTTAATTATCAAGCAGAGTAATTGTATTATTAAGAGTGAAAGGGGGATTTGATGGTCTATTAAAACTCTTGCAATGGGATCCCAGAGACTCGCATAAAACCATAAATTGCAGCAGGATGGGTGTCTGGGTGAATAGATGAGATGTGAATAGTGCTTCCAGGGAAGCAGCAGCAGCATGCAGCCTCACACTACAACCTGCAGGCTGTGTGTGATAAATGTCCAGCTCAACAGGAGATGTGCACACTAAAGTGGAAAAACTCTCCTCCAATTGTCACTTTGACATGAAATGGCTCCTGCAGGCATCAAACCGTTGACCTCTTAATTGAGGGACAAACCCCCTTACTCTCCCTGACATGTTTCCAAACCAACTAACTCTCCTTATTAATCCGCATGTTTCTCCACTGTGCTTTGCACCTGTTCCAATTATAATTTTTTTCTGTACTGGGAAGGAGCAATGCAAGCAGAATCTTCTGAATCTGAGTCCTTTAATTACATTTGGGTGCCAAAAACAAATACCCTGCCCAATGAATTAGGTTGCGTGTGTGCCATTTTATGGCAACAAATACAACTTTTACAAGACAAAACAGACCTGACTATGGAAGGATTGCAGTGCGCAAAAAGCACATGTACATGCGCTTTAAGTGAGTTTGAGTTCATTTTAATCCTTTAATTGCATTTGGGTGCCAAAAACGAATGTCCTGCGCCATGAATTAGGTTGCGTGTGTGCCAACAAATATAACTTTTAAAAGACAAAAACAGACCTGACTATGGAAGGATTGCAGTGCGCAAAAGGCAAGCCAAAGTCCACACAGATAGAGCCTTTTTAAAAATCAGCACAGAAATGTCAATATCACTTACTTTTAAATTTTAAATTGAAAACGTCCTCTTCATATCAAGTCCATCGTGGCAAAGTGTCCTTCAGCAGAGAATACGGAATACAGCGCATGCCAAAACAGCGCTGACCTGCTGGAGAGCTTCATGATCCCTCACAGCCTCTCCATCCACCTGCTCCACGAGCATTACGCACAGCGCTGGCGCTCCACCGCCCACTCTCCCTCTCCTTCACCAGAGCTGCAGGTTACTACGACTCTCAGGTCATTATTGTTTTTACCTCCAAGATATATTCCGCGTTTGTAAACCGAAACTTTGAAAGACCACGTCTAAAATTTTTTTAAAAACGCAGTGCGCTCACAGCTAGTACGTTGCGTCCAACCAGAAAGTCTTGGCACCGAATCGTACCGATACGTAGCGGCAGGCAGGACGCACAACTGCACCGTACACACAGACACACACAGAGAGAGAGAGAGAGAGAGAGAGAGAGAGAGAGAGAGAGAGAGAGAGAGAGAGAGAGAGAGAAGCAGCAGCCTGAGTGACAGATGAGTTGGAGCGTTGAGCGCGTCACTGTGTGTGTTGGAGTGAGTCGTGCGTGGATGACTCAATTCCTGGTGCCTTGTGTCATTGACAGATTTATTTATCTGCAGAGTTAACAGACGGTTTCAAACGTGTTAAGAAGTGGAATATGTACATATAGCCTACCTGAACCAGCAGCTTAGAAAAATGTTGTTTTCATGGCAATTTTAGACAAAAAGAAAAATTCCTGTATGCTTGCAGAGCAGAGCATCCTCAGAGCAGAGACTAAAAAACACAAAGCTTCCACAGAGTATCATGCACTGGTCCTCTCTTCAATCAGCTTCCATTGAAATGATTTCAAGTGTTATGCAGGCCTTAGATCTTCAGTCAGTGGTGCAAATCCACACACACTCAGATCTGAAGGATGAAGCCAATGCAACGACCCCCCCTTCTTTCTTGTCTTTTATAAAGGAGGAGTGATGAAGCAAGTGCAGATGGCGGGTAGCCGTCTTCCACGACCTCTCCATGAGAAAATGTCTCCACAAAAGTGCTGCTATTATTACAGCCAGCTGTTGTCCTATCAAAGATTAATAGTTCTATTTATGTCCAAAGCGATAGGAAAGGGATGGAAGCTGCTCAGGGGGGGTAGAGCAGGATGAAACAAGGGTTTGTGATGTCTTCAGTTATTCTGTGCAGAAATCCCCATCCATGTAAACCAGTGTACAGTCAGGAGGGTTCAGGTGTGTGTTTTTGCTATGCTGTGGTTTGAGGTCCCTGGGAGAGTTCACTATTGTGTGTCACATCTGGCCTGCGAGCGTTTCAATTCATTTTAAATGATCAGCTTGTTACGTGTGAGGTGAATTTATGAGGGAGAACCCAAACGCAGAGTCACAGGCAGGAAAGTTGTTCAAAATAAAGCGAGCTTTAATAATATTAAGCTGAATAAACCGAAACTACAAAAAGGCAGGGCATCAAGAAAAACCAAAAATGCAGGGAGGGGAACAAAGTACAAAAGAACAAATAGAAACAAACAAAAACCAAACAGAGGACAAAACCAAAAATACACTAACCAGTGAAACACAGGGAACACCAGGAATCAGGGCAGGAGGTAACAAGAAACACGGAGGACCAGGTAGATGGGGCTGGAGAGACAAACGATCCGACAAGGGCAGAGGGGAACACACAGGCTTAAATACAAGACATGATTAACACAGGTGAAACAAATCAGGGCAGGGCAGACAATCAACAAAAGGCAGGAAAACAAACAAAGGTGGGAAGTAAAACCAGACAAGACACAGGAGGAGAGAATTACCAAAATAAAACAGGAAACACCGGAATAACATAAAAGAAACC
>CAKAOH010029482.1:0-17673 GCA_916701665.1 Sebastiscus tertius | reverse complement strand
TCAAGCCTAAGGGCCCTATTTTATTGAACAATGTTTATAATAAAGTCATTTTTGATACAAATTTCAAATAGGTTACTTACTAATCATCACCTAATTACCATGAAATTTGTGGACTGGTAAAATGAAGTGTTACCCTGAGTTTCTCCACAAAATAACCATACAAAAGCACCTCTTTAAATTTTGTGTTTACCAGAGATGTGCTCATAAGTTTCTTGGAAATAAGTCATTCAGCATGAAAAAGTATAAAAAATTACTAAAGAAATCTTAGTCAACTAACACCAAAACTGCCGATTAGTCAGCTAATCGACTAAGAGGAGGCAGCCCTAGTAAAAACAGGAAAATAAGTCAAGAATTTTGCAATGTGATTGACACGTCTAGACATTTGTGTCTTTTTTAGCTTAATTTCTTTACTACAAAAATGTGACTTTATTATTTATAGGCTACTGTACTTGTCAACTATACACATATTTAATGTTTACATTATTTTAGTGAATCCTAAGCTGCTGTGTGAGATTGATGGAGGCCATTTTTTTACTTTATGCCTCTTTATTTCTTCTTAGTACGTTCCTGTCTTTAGAGTATACATATTAGATATTAGTCTTCCTGTTTGTAGTGGAATACTTCCAATAGTCTGCATCAATAACATCTTACAGTAAGTATTGTCAACATCGTGTCTCTTTCCACTCCTCTCCCCTCCCTGTTGTGACAGCCAGTTAAATTGATTGAGCTCAGGTCCAGGTTCTGACACACAGCAGCTCTGCCTCCTATTTGTTGATTACTATTGATTTTCTTTGATACTTCATTTAAAAATCAATAGCTCAGAAGAAGAAAAATAGGCATGGCTCATACATACTTTAACATACATCCTGTACGCGGAGGAAGGCTTCAGATTTGGCAATGCCATGGCAGCAATTTGGAGGAAAGCTCTTTACAGGTGAAAGCCAGGGGACCTGCAGATCGATTTGCAGTTTTGCTCCCCAATCACAGAAAGTGGTCATAAATTAAGCTCATCAGTGTTACCTTGTGGACAGCCAGGATGCACATAACACCTGCTTTCCATCTCCTTGTCACTCATAAAAAAAAGTCCTGGCACAGTTTTGTCCTCTGAGAGGATGCAGAGGGAGAAACAGAGAGAGAGAGAGAGAGCGAGAGAGAGAGAGAGAAAATGAATGTATTACCTGGAGTTCATCCTGGCGCGGAGCTTCTTTGCTTTCTTCCGTGCCTTCTGCCTCTCTTCTCCATCCTTCATGCTCTCAGAAGACACGGAGCTGTCCGTCACGATATCCACGATGTACTTCTTCAAGGAAAGATGCTCCTGGAGTAGACAAAATCAATACATCAAAGACATTACCAAGACCATTACTTATAACAGGCTTCTAAAATAACTGTTGTGTCTGTTTTTTGGTGCAAAAACAAGCCCATAAATCAGTAGTGGAAAGTAAATAAGAACTTTTACTCTTTACTTAAGAGCAGTTTTGAGGTACTTCTACTTTACATTTTCTACTCCAGTAAATTTCAGAAGGAAATAGCGTACCTTTTTACTCCACTACATTTATCTAACAGCTCTAGATTGTAGTTACTCTGCCGATCAAGATTTGATTTACTAAACACGTAATCAGCTTATATGACAATTTACTGTAACGGGAGATTAAATTAGGACCATTTCTCTGTAGACTGACTGCTTGTATCTCTACTAACTGAAAGCAATAAACTAGATACAAAATCGCAAAAATCAAATCGTCATAAAAATTAGATCTGTTTTTTTTTTTTTATTATGCATTTGACTTCAATCAATGATCCAGAGTAAATGAGTGCTTCAGAAGCATCAACTGGCTTTCCTAGATAAAAAATAAACTAATTCACAAGCAACCAAAACAAGCAGTCAAGGGTACAACTTCTGGATATTACTCTTAAAAGGGCTGCATAATGATAATTCATTCCTCTTTGCTTAAAATAAATTGAATATTTAGTGCTTTGGGACACAACTTTACACCCAAGGCAAATTCCATCCGGTTTAACAAATCAAACTCACATTTGAATTCAGAAGAAAAAGATTTACTCTTTAACTGTGCTGCTTACCAACACATTTTTCACAAGTTGGTAGATCCTGTCTGCTCCTCCTAACATGGTGAGTTTAATGATTATTCTAATGTAAAGGGAAAGCCTGACACCACACGTTTCAATGGAACGCAACATACTACAACATGCATTTCAAAACAAGTAGCTGAATTACATAACCATTAGTTATGGAAGCAATGAATCATGACAAATAGCAATGATCCATTGTGTAGATAAATACAGTAGGATGTATGTTATAGATGAAACTACCCAGGATATAAAATAGGTAAAACTAGCTTTACTTGGTCAGCTACAACATTAAAATGCTGCTGATATATTAATGCAGTGGTAATAATATTCCAGAGTAAAGGATCTGAATATTTCTTCCATTACGGACACAATTACTGTAAAGAAAACAGAAAGATGGCAAATGGCGACTATATTACCTTATCCTAGGAAGAGTTGTGTCTAATTGTACACTATTTATCATTAAGAAGTTCTTCTCAAAATGACGATGGAAGTAGAACAGCAACTATAATACTTGTTAAATGTCTCTAAGCCGAGGTTATACACTTCAGATGTGTCATTGAATATATAGCGTGACATGTAGATCTACACCTCTCAATAACACCACTGTATCCCGTAATTACCTCCAATGCTCTACAGTCTTTTGAAGCATACTCGCCCACAGCCATGCTAAAAGGCTGGAGGTGTTGCCTCCTGTCTGGCCCTGTCAGATGAGTCTGATATTTCCACCAGGAGACAGGGGAATGTAACCCAATTTGAACAACATGATGCATGTGCAAGAAACCAATTACCCAATTATGCTGTCATCCAGCACCCCAGAGGATAGGACGGGCTCACAGATAAAGGGTTTCCATTCAGCAGGCAGTCGAGCTAACCTGTGTGTGGGACGCCATACCCGTTGGTCACAAGTGTTGCGAGTGCACCTGCTGCCTGAATAAAGGTTTTCACTTAACGTCGGTGGAAAAACAGGTGTCCTTGGGTGGGGGAAATGTGAATTAGTGCCTCAAAACTACTGACTGAATGTTTAAAAGTGAAAACATGTTTTCTAAATCAGCTTCTTACTATATTGAAACTGTTTGGGTTATGTTACATGATGGATATTCCGTGTTTGTTTGTTGTCTGTGCTTTTTTCCAATGGTTGGAAGTCGGTGGGACTCCATCAGGAAAAGGTGATGTCCCACATTTCCCTGCACCAATCAATATTTGAATCAAAATGTGATGACAGTTGTGGTGTTGTTTGCATTTTTTTTTTGTTTTTACTAGCAGTTACAATCAAATCTAAAATTACACCACACCAACACAGTCCTAATGACGCAAATTGGCTTTTGATTGAGTATGTGGGTGTTCAACTTCAGAAAAACATTGTTATATATTATTTATTAAGAGTTTGAGTTTGAATCTGGAGTGCAAATTTGTTTTATTAATTATTTTTTATTCATTTATATTTCTATTATTTTTTTTATTCAAAAGAAATAATGGTTTTATTTAAAAAAAATAATAATACTAAAAAATATAATGTATTATAATTTCGATTTTTATATTGCTTTTTTATTTATTTTTTATTTTTTATTATTACCATTTTTTCTCCTCCCTTGTTTTTGAATACTTGTCTTTCAATTAACAGTTACTACCTGTTATTATATGTACATATTACTTTTGAGTTTCATCAAGTAGTTAAAAGCAACAATAGTAAAAAAAGGGGATGCTGATAACTGACTATTGTGTTTTCTAGAAAGGATGTGTGTGTCTGTATTTATATGCAGACACCTCTGCCCTCTACTCCATGATACTACAGGTCAGTCATGACTCATGACCGTCGCTGTCCCTCTCCTGGGAGGCAGCTGTTCAGTAATCTCTCTGAGAGGCTATCCAGTGCACAAGCCACTCACTTAATGGATTTTTTTTTTTTCAGTCACACATCCAAAACATCTTTGCAAAATCACACTAGTAACATTAAAGGGTACCTGAAATATTAAGCCATCAAATATAGTATAATGCTGACTATGAGAGCAAATAAACATGTAATGATTACATCTCATTTCTTGTTGCTAGGAGGCGAGTCTGAATGGAAGTTGTGTAGACTTCAGAGACAATCAGACTCGATGACAGACAGGTGCCTACATCTGAACCATTGTAACAAAGCAGCAGGGACGCTGGCCTGAGGGCATTGCTGCTACCGCACAATACCACAGACTGCCTCTGGTGGGAGTAATATGACACTGCTCTACACATCTCTCCTTTTCTCTGACACAAAAAGAGCTATACCGATCTAAAAAGGCAGCCAACACAAATAGAGATTACATGGGATATGTTCATCCACTGCCTCTTTTGTCACATACAAAGGCCTGAGAGGTAGGTGTGAAACAAACAGCTGTATTTCATGTTGGCTACTGAGTAAGATACGCTGGATTGAGTTACCATCGCTACAGTGGTTTACATGACCTTTTTGTATTGAACTGCATACTATCAGTGACATTTAAGGAGGGGACAAGTCACACGTAAGACAAAAAAAAGCTATTCATTGGTTCTCTCTTTCAACAGCAGCTTCACTGTTGTTGCAGCTAGACAAATGTCCGATCTCAAAACAGTGTGGGGAGGGAGAGGCTCGCTTCAGCTGGCTGTCTGGATATTTCATCAAGGTTCTCAATTTGTGGCTATCGGCTCAGCTTTGACTACTTTAGGACTATTCAGTGCCTTTGGGATGTCAGCTCTGATACCCTCTGCCGCCTGGTGATCCCTCTACCGGCCCACGCTTGCAGAGACAAGCAGGACAAAAGAACAGTCTTTCCTCAGACCAGTTTTTTCTTTTGAGCTGTCGTGTCTAAAGGTGATCAATAAATAAAGTCCTTATGTCAGAAGCCATGCGTCTTGGATATTACCTGCATCATATTAAACCAGGGACAGATGGCGGGTGAAAAGAGTGATTGCGATCCTCAAGCTCTCTCCCCATACCATCGATCCTTACCCTGTTGATAATCATTGTAGTTTCAATTTAACTCGCAAGTCAGAACGAGAGGAAATGACCAAATATGAAGGCACGGGGCATCTGCCGCCCGCTTCTGCCGAAAAACTATGGAGTGACCTCTGCACAGTGGAGCCAACCATCTTCATTTTAATTAAAAATCTTTCATTGCAGGAAGAGTTATGGAGCCGCAGTCTGGAAAATAGTTGGCAGTGGTATGAATGAAATAGTGGACACCAAAATGAGGTTTGATATAAATAACAAGGGGCCACATAAAGTCTATCTAAACAAAGTCTGCGGGCGTAGAGCTATCGGACAGCTTGATGTACTTTCACATAGAATAAGAAAAAGCCATTCTGGACATCTAAATATTATCTATTAGATATACTACAAAGACTAATAGCCCCAGTCCAATAATAACACACTTAAACTGTTCACATTTAGATTTAGAAGATGCAGAATAGGATGACTTGGAGTTCTTTGACTGATAAGTATTGACAAATAGACAATATGAAAGGTGGGAAAACAGATTATGGTTATTGGTAAAACTATATCACATAGAAGGAGACTTATTGTAAATGTGAAGTAGTATGAAATATAAAGTAGCGCTCATATATGGACTGTTTATAGTGCTATATTTGTGAAGTGCTTCTCTCTCTCTCTCTCTCCATTGCCTTGTTTATCATACTGTCAAACAGAAAAAAATGACCTGCATTTGGAAAGGCAATGATTTAGAGGAAAAGAAGGAGGGGGTATCAATTATTCTCTGCTGAAAAAAGCTTTGAATGAAGGAGCTGCTGGGGCCAAAGGTGCCGCGTATAGCACCAACAGTTGTCAGCCTCACAATGAGCGCCGCTGAAAAGCCAATCTCATATTGCAGCCTGAGAGGTTACCTTGCATTAACGAGCTGCCTTCCCATGGAAAAGCGCTCCATGACAAAAACAGCCTGGAGACAAGGGGGTGATGTCACCCCTCCACAGAGGCACTGAACCTTAACTGTGTACATTTCAAGGCCCATTTGTATTCGCACAAAGCCAGCAACGGAGCCGCGGCGGTATACAAGGGGATGCATAAACAATAATAATGACCATGTCGTAAAGGACAACTACGGTGTCTCTTTGTCTTTGTACATGACACATGCAGTATTCTTTGACAGGATGAGTGGATGTTTGTTCCTGTGTGTAGGTGATACACACCACTTCCTCATCAGAGAGCTCCCGTCCCTGGATGCTGCTACTGTCTCGCACGGCCTGTTGGTGCCTCTTGCCCTTGGTGTGGCTGAACAGGTGCACCTCTGAGGTGATCTGCAAACACAAACAGAGCGGTCAGAGGTCAGTGCTGCGGACACAATGGAGACAGAGGCAGGAAAGGGTCAGCAGAGCCTCATGGGACTCTGGTGAAACGATATACCACATGGGCTTGTCAATGGGACATGACCTGTCTCTCCTGAACCTCAGGTTTAAAGCAAAGAAGGAAGGAAATGTGATGTTATGTGTAACTTGCCTTTACAGATAAGTAGAGCCGTCCTCGATCAGAGGAATTCTTAGTCGACTAACACTCTTTTTTTTGTTGACTAATTGATTAGTTGATTTAATCGACAGATCTGTAAAACTGAGTTTCCCCACAAAGAAACACACAAAAGCCTCGCTTTAAATATTGTGTTTACCAGAGATGTGCTCATAAGTGTCTTGGAAATAAATCGATTACTTGTTTTTTTGTTTTTTTTTCATGCTGAATGACTCAAGAAATCTTAGTTGACTAAGACCAAAACGACCAATAGGTCAACTAAGAGGGGCAGCGCTACAGATGAGATGATTTATGATTGCATTATCTTGTTTTTATGATACTAATTGAGCCTAGCGTAACACAGCGTAACAATAACTTTCTTCTGGGATCTTAATACTAAACAAAAAAAGTTAAATATAATGAAAAAAAAATAGACAAAATTTTAAATATGCTTAATTTACTTTCCCTACAATATGTCATTCAGTGAAGTTTTTAGAGCTGCAATGATTAATTGATTTGTTGTCAACTATTAAATTAATCGGTATCTAGTTTGATTATTGACTAATCTGTTTGAGTAATTCTTTAAGAAAGAAAAGTAAAAAAAAAAGTCTCTGATTCCAGCTTCTTAAATGTGAATATTTTCTGGTTTCTTTACTCCTCTATTACAGTAAACTGAATATCTTTGAGTTGTGGACAAAACAAGACATCTGAAGATGTCATCTTGGGCTTTGGGGAAACACTGCTCGACATTTTTCACCATTTTCCTGACTTTTTATAGACCAAACAAGCAATCGATTAATCGAGAAAATAATCAACAGATTAATTGACAATGAAAATAATTGTTAGTTGCCGCCCTACAACTATTGTCAAAGGGAAGTTGTGAACTAGATATCTGAATAAAAGGTCTGAGAAATGGCCACAACAAAAGGCAGGTATATAGCGAGCAATATTGTTCTCCCATCTCTGGAAACCAGCCCATTTCAAATGGTTTGTGTTTAATGTCATTAAATTAAGTGCTTGCTGCTGACCCATCCGTGATCTCTGGTGTCAGACGCTGGCCAAGGTCATCCGACATTTTAACAAGATTCACTCTTTCACCCCCCAACCCTCCTCTTTATCTGATGCTGGTTTGAAGACTCAAGGTGTCCCACCCTTGTTGCCCGTCCGTCAGAGATAAATATGTCTGCTTGTGGATTTGTTGCCCAACACTTGAAAAAGCATAATCATGCCCAGTCATAAATCTCCGTTTTAGAGTCCATGTTTAATCAATGCAGTTAAATCCTCATTTAAAATGTGCCCGCTTCCAAAAAATCCTCTGAATCACCTTCCTCAGCATTTTTGCGTATAAACAGCCAGCCAAATAACACGGGGGGAGATTGACTAGAGCTGTTGCGTTGCAGCATCTTCTTCTTTTCCTCTCACCCATGTGTACCAAAGACACGTATTAGTTCAGGAGAGTAAGATAACTATATGACAGGTTGGTGAACAATTAAAGCCCATTTGAAAACAATCAGGACTTTTTAGCATCCCATCTCTCTACAGGCCACGGAGGTTTTGCTGTTCAACAGAGTGGTTGCGTCCGAAATTCCATACAAACATGTGACTTAGTACGCTAAAAAAAAAAATACGTGAGATTTTTTAGTATGTCCGAAACCTTAGTATGAAAACAATAGTACGCGAGTTGCATTTCCAGTGAAATATTACAGTATGTAAACGCTGGACACTGTTTCATTAATATCCCACAATGCAATGCGGTAGGTAGTGACGACAACAACCATAACAGACGCTGACGGACAGCCCTGTAACGTCAATAACTTTTCAATTTAAGTGTAAGTATAAGATTTCACTTGCTAGGTGTAATATATATATATATATATGGTCACATGAGGTTTGCATGGGTTACCATGGTTACACGTCTCCAACCGGCAATGAGGCTATCAGGAAGTGATGATGTTAATTACAGCTCAATGCGTCCGAGAAGATACATACTACTGTTCATTCACACAAAAGTATGTTAAACGATAGTGCACATGTTGGGTGTGTAGTGCATAGTATGTGATTTCAGACGCAGCCTGTGTATAGACCATTTCACAGTTCTAAACGTAACGGTGTACCCGTTTATTTCCTGTTGCAGTGTATGTGACTGACATCAGCTGACAGGAAGTAAACATGGACCAAGCTGTTGCCTAGCAATGTAATTCCGTTGAAACGGTCTATATAAGTTAGAGGACACCAAATTGAGCCCTGAGACTGATGGGATGAAGCTGTACATACCACAACGCAGCATAGGGAGCAGTGTTTCTTGCGCTCATAGGGTGTCAGTTTGGGGGCGTAGTCTGTGTTAGCGTGTCGGCCACTGCTGAGCTCCGCAGCCTTCTCCTTCCTCTGCTCGATTTGCTCCATGTGCCTACGGCTGCTCTCATCATGCTACAGAAGAAACCAGACATCAAGGATCATAGAGAAAATTGAGATTCCTGTATGGTGTCCGATGGAGACGGCGCGGTATAAACTTACCTTCATCTGTATTTTCTTCTGCAGCTCCTCCATGGCCTCCTGTTGAGCAGCACTGAGGGCAGCCAGACGCTCTTCTCGATCTCTTCAGATAGGACATAGAAAAGCAGTGTGAAGAAACTGTACGTGTAAATACTAGTCTCACATTTATAAAAGTGATTAGAATCAAATCAGCCACCGTACTGAAGGGATTCGGGACTACATACCTGGCCCTTTCCCGTGCTGCATCTTCTCTAGCTTTCTCTTTTTCCTGCCTCTGCTGTTCAATACGAGTCTCCTGCTCCTTCCTCCTCATCAGCAGCTCCTCCACCCGAGCCTGACGCTCTGCCTCCAGGACCCGTTTACGCTCCTACAGAGGGAGCAGAAGAGATCGTTGAAGATGCACCTAAATGTGAAAATTACAAGTAGAAGAATCATAGAGCATTGGTTTGTGTAGTACCTGAACAGCCTCATCTCTGGCCTGCTTCTCCTCCTGTCTCCTCTGTCTCTCCTCCTGCAGCTCGTTGAGGCGTTGCTCGTACTCATTTAACTTGGCCAGGGCATCGTGCCTCTTGTTTTGGGCTTCCAGAGTGTTGATGAATGCGATTTCATTCACCTGTACAGACACATATACTTATGAGCAAGGATTTAAACACATGCAGGGTATGTAATATGTAAATAATAGGGCTGTCAAAGTTAACGCGATAACACGTTAGCGCAAATTTGTATTAACGCCACTAATTTCTTTAACGCAACTTGCGATTTTTAGGTTGTAGCGGGTTTTAAAGCTAGAGAGAAGATTACTGGTATCATATGAAACTAGAAAAACCAACCATGTCATACTAGCTTGTCGAGAAGGAGGATAAATAACGCTCCAGACTTACACAAAATTTTGGCGAGGAAAAACTGGCCTGGCTTTTTTCAAAGGGGTCCCTTGACCTCTGACCTCAAGATATGTGAATGAAAATGAGTTCTCTGGGTACCCACGAGTCTCCCCTTTACAGACATGCCCACTGCATGATAATCACACGCAGTTTGGGGCAAGTCATAGTCAAGTCAGCACACTGAAACACTGACAGCTGTTGTTGCCTGTTGGGCTTGAATTTGCCATGTTATGATTTGAGCATATTTATTTTGTGTGCTGAATGCAGTACCTGTGAGGGTTTCTGGACAATATTTATCATTGTTTTGTGTTGTTAATTGTTCTCCAATAATGAATATATACATACATTTCCATAAAGCAAGCCTATTTGCCCACTCCCATGTTGATAAGAGTATTAAATACCTGACAAATCACCCTTTAAGGTACATTTTGAACAGATAAATATTGTGTGATTAATTTGCGATGAATCATGATTAACTGTGGACAATCATGCCATTAAATATTTCAATCGATTGACAGCCCTAGTAAATAAACATAAATGCATACACAGCCTAAATATTGTAACCTGTGAAAAGTGTTAAAACATAGGAAGAATATTTTGGCTAGAATCGACCCAACTGACACGCAACCAATCCACAGCACTCTTTTTTTAGACACACTGTATGTATGAATATAATTTATCAGTTGAAATGAAAAAAAGTACGAGTGTAAATGTCCCACTTAATTCAGAAAATGCCCCAGCTGTCACACTTATATGGTTGCTGCATTCCCCTCCTCTACCTTGGCCTCTTCTTCTTGGGCCTTCTTCACGATCGCCTGGAGCTGGACCTCTCGCTTTAACTCTGCGTGTAACAGCTTTTCCTCCATCATCCTCCGACGCTGCTCCAACAACTCCTCCTTCCATTTCCTCACCTCCTTCTCCTGCAGAGAGCGAAGAGTGAGAAGCAGGAGTGGGTGAAAAGAAAGAACGAATAATGTACATTCTCCAGGACAACACAGACAATGGATTCTTAATCTATCAGTCGCTACCCTCTCCAGTGTGTGTGTGCACATGGGGATTAATGCAAATATACACCACTTTATGTTTTTATGTGGTTAATCCTGATTTATTCTAGGACTCACTCATCTTGCCATGGCCTGGAGAACAAAAACAAACTTCATGAAAGGCTGTTGATTTTGGCCGGGGGTCTCTCTCATGGCTGTCTGCGGCCAGCTGGCCTGGATGCGACTGGAGGGAGGTTATAATATTTAGTGATTCTATCAGGCAGCGTGCTGACAAAACCTCTCGTTATGAGCCAGGCTGGGCTTAGCTCGCATGGAGTTTCTTCGGGGTGCTTTCCGTCAACTCGGCATGTCTTACTCACCCTCTCCAAGAGCTTCTGCAGTTTGAGCGTCTTTTCCTCCCGGAGTTTGTCCCTCAGCTGCTGCGCCTTCAGCTGCTTCTCCTCATGTTTCTTCTTTGACTCGGCAATGGTTCTGTCAAAAACATGGAAACAAATCATTCGTCTCAACCTCCTTATCAACAAAGGCAGACATAGACTCTGATAGGCACTAGGGCCTGTTTAGACGTTCTGGGTGGTAACCTAAAAAGAAAGAGAGGTCATACGCAGTAAGTGGGCCTTTGACTCGCAGGCTTGCTGGGTTAAATACTTGTCAAAATAAGGAGAGGGGATTGCAAATGGAGTGGACTGAGGTGCTGTTCAGGAGGGCACTAAACAAGTAGAGAAACTAATTGTAGCAGGAAGTTGATGTGCTCAACCAATCACTGTATAAAGAAAATGTTTTGCACCTTTTGCGTGATGGTGAGGACAATTTCTCGTGCATGTGGATGCCATGTCCAGGAGGCCGAGAGGGTTCTTCTTCTACTATGTCACCCCACGAGGTACTCTGACGCCACGGCTCACGAGCTACAGGAAAGACAAGCAAGAAAACTTGACTTATAAACAGACTTTAGTGTAATGTTTGCCATTATAAAGAATCAGTTTTCATTTAGATGTTGACGTCCGTACCGTCCGTACCGTCATAATCGGCCAGCATGTCACTCCAGTCCATATTGACTCCACAACCTCCGTTGCTCGCCTGTGGTAAACATTTGTGTTTTACAAAAGTCAACATAAAATTAAGTAAAAGGAAATTGTCAACTTGCTGTGAAAGATTTCAGTCTAAATGAGCATGATTGATCTTACAGAGAAGTCGTTTTCGTTGTCGGTCTCTAGCTCGTTGTTCTCGGCCTGAATCTCTCTGGTCAGCTGCTCTTCCTCAGCGATGGCGCTGGCGATCGCCTCCTCGTTGGCTTTCTCCAGACGGTCAGCGAGCTCCTCTTTCTTGGCCAGGACCTCTGCCATGGACTGGGGCTGAACACATGGCACAGATACCACCTCACACACACAGCATTTCACACCTTATACGTGTTGAGTTCATACAAACAGCAATAAAACACAGGTATAAATAGTAACATTAATGAGGGCTGGATTCCATTTAGCTGCTTCAGTTAGCATGCTGGCTCACTGTCACATTCTCGTGGCTTACTGGGACACTTGAACCGAACAGAGCCATCGTTATATATGTACCTAGTTTTTTTAAATTTTAATAATCATTACTTACATTATGTCGTAGAGGTGTTTCTATACTTTTGCCGCTCTCTATATGTTAATTATGTTGACAAAATATTAAAAAAACACCTTTAATCATAATACAGTGTATCAAAACTACAAAGATAGAGCAGATAGAGTTTCTATTCCTCTCGTCAATCAGTGTAAATTATGAAATATCTTTAAAAAAATTTAAAAAAAATCTTAAATATTTCTGTTTGAACAAAAAGTTTTCAACGTGTAGCACCTGTAATGCTACATTTTAGCTTCTGTGCAGTTGGTCTGATTTATACTTGGGTGCACGATCCAAAGACTGAGGGGAACACCATATCAACCCAATCACAGTTTGTACCACACGATCATCACAAGAATCACAAGTGAGGAAGCATTCAAGAGTCATGCAGGGCACATTTACCGTGAGGATGAAGAGATGGTGGAAGGAGGCGACTGATGGTTTTGCGCTAAGAAACTGTTTACTTCAACCGTTTAAGTGTTTTGGGAGTTTTCATGAATGACTCACAGATTAGTCCCGAGCAGCAAACTACTCTAAATCAATTCTCAACAGTGTATGTCTCTTACATGAGGTATGCATGGGAAGGTTAAACAGTCCTGGATCTAAATCTTAAGCACATAAGTATTGCCTGGACAAGGTCAAAGACTAGACTGGTGTTAAATTAGAGGCCAAATAGCCTTCGCTGCAGATTTCAGTTGAAGTTTTTTCCACTTTTCCATCCACCACCTGTCAAAATCTGACTTAAGAGGCGTAGTCATCCTTGATTAAGTATACGGAGCTCTGTGTTTACACACTCCATGAAGCTCAATAATAGTGACAACACCTAAGATCTGATGCTGGGTTGTATACAAACTCAGTCCAGGTTCTGCAGCATTTCTTTTTGCACCGAATTTGGTGGCCAAAATAACTAAAACAAGTTGAGAGATTAGTTTTGGGCAACACCCTGGGAGCACTTGTACAAAAGTCATCTACTCACAGCTATTCTTCACAGTGAACGGTGCTATAACAACACTACACAGAGCTATGCGGTCTTGCCTGCACATTTGGTCTGGAGGTTTCTTAAGATTGACTTTGTTTTGGCGGTGAAGCACCCTTGGGGATCCCCCGCTCCCCCGCCTTCCCTCCCACTCCCTCTGCTCCTCCATCTCTCAGCACTCACAGTAGAAAGCTCTGTGGGGTCCAGCACACTCTCCAGTTTCACCGCTGCCATGGGAGTCTCGGCCTGTCCTGCAGCAGATGTAGCCGTGCCCTGCGACGCGCCACCCTCAGCCCCACTGTCCCCCAAGGCCAACACTGCACCGAGCCCATCCATCTGGGGAAGGTCTGGGGATGTGGAGGGGGCCGGAGCAGGGACTGGGACTGATAGGGTAATGTCTGTTGGTGGGACTGCGGCTGAGGATGGGGGGGGCTCTGGGGCTTGGGAAGGGGTAGGAGCTGGTATGGGGGGAGGCGCGTCTTCACAGGGTGCGTCGACACACTGCCCCGAGTCTTGTACACTCTCTGCTGGGGGCTGCACCGACAGTCACACACAAACACACGCAAACTCAATTAAAGTCATGCATATTTAGAGCAATTCATGAGAGCAATAACAAAACACAAAAAAAATCCAACCAGTCAACACATAGCTGAAAACACAAATCATGCAGGAAAGCTGGTACTGACATGCCCTAAACATCCAATTATGATCTGATAGATTGGAAATACTGATCTGTATTTCAATATCAACCGATGGCTATAACACACGCTTACCAAGTGTGTCTCGAGGCATCGACAGAGTATTTATTTCATGAGAGTGAAAATGGGTTTTCTGCCTCTGAAATGTCAGAGCACAATCAATCGCCTTAAAGTTGATATGCCTGTCTGGACAGTCTGTCTATGAATACCATGGAGCCCAAAACAAAAACAAATGTGGCCGATAAAATGGTCTAGTGTTACTCTGCTCTTTGTGAATAATTGATATCCAGGGACTGCTCTGGGAGAAAGACGTCACAAGGTACTGAACCTCAGTACCTCCGTAGTGTTCCCGTTCTCTGGACGTCCATCCTTCTCCAGGGGGTCGGCCTCCGCGGGGACCGGCTGCTCAGTGTCCTTCTGGGTCATGTCCTTGTCCAGGGGACACTCAGGATGGAGTTGTTGCTCCTCCTTTGGCGGCAGATGTGACTGGTCAGACTTGGCGCTGTCCTGCTTCGGGGTGACATGAGCCAAGACAGGACTGACTTTTACAACTATGGCGGCAGAGCGAGGCTTGGCAGTGCGTCCTCGCTGGACCGTCTCCCAGCCCTCAGCATCCTTTTTACCTGGAAAACAGGAGAGGAGCTGTGTCAGTCAAGGAAAAGAAGATGTGTTCTGCCCTGATCAGACAGAGCGCGTTTTGCGGAAAACGCCTGTTTGTTGCCCGATTACACAGAGCCTTTTATGCAGTTTCCTGAATATTTTGTATTTTATATGTTGCTAGGCAACCACCAAATGAGTGCCAACGTTATCTTATTACAAACCATGAACTGTACGAGACCCAAATAGTTAATAGTAACGTCATACAGTTCCGGGTATCCAGCAAAAGTCTCCACAATGAGCAAAAAGCTAATGACGTCGGGCGTTTTTCTGTTCTAAGTTCAATTCGAGGCGTTCAAGGCGCTCCTGTAAAAACACGAGGCACACAGAGCGGATAAACGCGAGGCGGGGCCTTACTGTGCTCTCCATGTTAGAGGGAATCATGGCTGCCCCCTCTTAGTCGATTAGTCGACTAATCGGTCGCTATGCAACTAAGATTTCTTTAATCAATTAGTCATTTTTTATACTTTTTTTCATGCTGAATGACTTATCTCTAAGAAACTTATGAGCTCATCTCTGGTAAACACAAGATTTAAAGTGGTGCTTTTCTGTGATTCTTTGTCGAGAAACTCAGTTTTACAGATCTGTCACAAAATCGCATGAGTGTTAGTCGACTAATTCTTTGGTCGAGGACAGCCCTTGAAGGAACAGGGTTCTCTCAAAGTGCATTCTGGGTCTGTGCAGGAGGAAAATTCTTACCCAGTTTTTCTACCGGGGCGGTGGTCTGTTGACTGGAGCTGGAGACAGACTGAGTGCACTTCACTCGGTCCGCCCAGCTGGGGCCTGTGTGGGAGAGCCGGGCTGCAGCCAGCGCAGGCGGGGGACCACCACTAAATAAGAAACACACACATCACGCATGAGAACAAACAAATGTGCACCTGTACAACGAAGCCTTTACTGTCAGCAGGTTTCAATTTTATTATACCATTACACCTCCTACTGTGCTGCCTGTCTACTGAAGACACCCCAGCACTCTGCACTCTGAGATAGCACAGGACTGTATCGGACAACAGGCCTCCGTCATGATCAATATCCATTTCCTGCAGCATCCGATTACAGAGCAGTGCACATATTGAACCGATGCTTCAGCAGTCTTTAACTGACACTTTCATCTACACCTTCCACTGATTCTGTGGCCAACGAGTGAGAGACTCAACAAATTGCATTAAACAAATGCTTCACCATCAGGAATCAATGGCTGCATTGTTAGATAACGTAGTCTGCATTTTCTAACCCCTTTAAAAACAAGGCATAGTGCATCATTTAAAATATTGATTGGTTAATAACAGGATGCCTTATGATACCATTTTAATCAAATAAAATGTGTTGACCTTTAAAATAAAATCAAATATCTAATGAGGTTTGGTGCAGCACACTACTAGAGATGAAGACAGTAAGAGAGCTTACCCAAAGTTGAGGACGCGGCGTGCACCTGGAGAAGGAACCATTCTGTCCGCCGAGGGGCTTGGCATCACATGACGTCCCGGAGACATTTTACGCACCTCCCAGGCTAAAGACGTGGGCCTGAAACAAAGTGAAAGTGGCAAACATTATTTAACTAACACCAACTACAATTCCAAGTTGCCAAACAAGCGCACACTTGGCTCACACTTTGGCAAATCAGTTTTGCTTCACTTGCAGCAATTTACGCAATAAATGGAGCATGTAAAAGTTTCAGGTTGTCTTATTGATTAACAGTACGCTTTAAATGAACAAATTGGGAGGCAGCACTGGGAATTTCATTTCTTAGTCAATTTACGGTTGCAGTGGTCACTGTGTTAAAGAGAAGCCAATAAACTCATGGATCTCTTTGAATTAAAGCCAAGGCTATTGATCCGTTCTGTTTGTGACTCAAAGCCAGGGACCAGACACCGGCACTTCCAGTTTCACCTCAGGGAGCAATTGAAAAAGGGGGAGTGAATGAGAGCGAGAGATAAAGAAAGGCAGTGGGAAAAAAAAAGGCAAGTGAAGATCACCTGTTCTGGGCATCTGTTTTCTCCAACTTCTCCTGGAGCTGGATCCAGTCTATGAGAGCTTTGAAATCCCGTACGTAGTTGTCCAACATCATCAACACCTCCTAAAGACAGCAGGATGGAGAATACAGAGATTATAAACACAAACATGAAGAATGGTACAATGTACAAACCAATAGAAAGTTAGGTTTAAAAATAAATAAATAAATAAGTAAGTGACACACATGTAAGCGTAGGACAATATGAACTGATAATTAAAATATGCTATATATGGAATCACTTTACCTTACATTTTGTTAAAAAACTAATATTTTTATTGCATCAAATATAGGACACATCTGTTTTTAGTGAACATCTTTCTTAGTGAAAATCAAACAATCTTAAATAACTTAATCATAAACCATAAGGTCTACCTGCATAAATAAAGGGAAAAAGAAAAATAACAACATCGCATGAGTTTGTTCTTTCTTACATGATAATTCCTGTATTTTTAAAATCAGGCTCCATTTTTCTCTTCTCTACAGCTTTTTTAAGTCACTCGTGAGGATATTCACGATTATCCCAATAATGGAAATCACCACGATCGACCTATTATGAGTGTTTTTTTGTTTTTAATCACAATCCGCGATAAAATCCAATATCACCCCCCCCCCATCCCTACCCACATGCATCGGATTTCACTTTTGTTTCACATTTGTTGGACAATATTAATGTACAAAGCAGTCAATTGTGTTTCATAAACCTAGGAAATGCCACGACAATTTCCATTTCAGTGTCTGTAAAATACATTGTCTCATAGATTTTGTATCGATATTGTTATATTTATTGCATAATGTAAG
>CAKAOH010029481.1:118603-155664 GCA_916701665.1 Sebastiscus tertius | reverse complement strand
TTTCCTGCAATAATCTGCTGGCTCTGCACCGAGCTGCGTGTAATGGGGAATCAAACCCAGAGTACATATCATGACATGTTTAATTAAATCCTATTTTGTCGAATAATGAACTAATTAACAAACTCCCACTGAAGGCTTTTTTTCCTCCTTCTTCTAAACACGTTGGATTTCGAAATATGTCCCCTTATCTTCCCGGAGTAATTGTACTTCCTAAACTGACATAATTGAATTGCTTCCCACCGTGGCATGTGAGGTGTATTGTTCTCAAGGAATGAAGCGACACCTAATTGCAATCCATCATAATCACGGCGCCTTTTTTCATCTCAATTCAGACTTAAATCTAATGAACGGTTCAGTGATTATGTTTTGTGGAAATATTGTCTATTAGATATAATGACCTCCTATTATTTAACATTGTCTCATTGACATGGGCTAGGAAACACTAATGACCAATTACAGAGAGGTATGAATTGGGCCAGATGGAAAAGAGAATGAGTCGGCTATGGCAGGATAATCAATAAGACTGGTAAAAAGGATACACCTGAGCTGACTATTATCTCCATTGACTTTCAGTTAGTAGGATTAATATCTGTTTTATATAATGATCTGCATTTACACAGTTCCCAAATTTATCCGGTCTGACCATCTGCTTCTCTTCTCTCTGAAGCACTTATGTTTGGCTGGCTGCCTGACGGAGCACACTTGCTTCAAGACTTGATATCCAGGAAGACAGTGATCCAGTCAGGAAGACAGGCACTACATTTTAATAGCTGTCTATAAGTCAGCCAGTCAGTCAGTCCTCCAGCCTTTCAGGAGATGCATCTATAGCTACTCAGAACACCATTATATCAATGGACCATTTAGCCAGCCAGTCAGCCAATCAAACAGCCTGTATATCTAGGAAAAAAATCACTATGCTGACAGGAAATCAGGTCAGGCCAACAAGACATGTATGTATGTGTAACATGGTTAATGATGCTTCCACATGCCATTGTACCAGAAGTGTATATATGTGAATTTTGGTTCAGTGTGTCACTTTAAAATACATGTAGTTGCCTGTAAAGGCTCAGTGTGTAACATTTAGGGGTAGCTATTGGCAGATATGGAATATAATATGTTTTCTTTAGTGTATAATCACCTGAAAATTGAGTTGTTGTGTTTTCGTTACCTTAGAATGAGCCACATAGGGAGCGGGTCCTCTCCACGGAGTCCGCCATGTTGCAAACAGTAGCCCAGAACGGACAAATCGAACTCTCTTAACTTTTCTGCTTGGGCCGTAGTCGATAACATTGCTCGCTCCCGTCGCCGCTGCTCTCTCTCTCTTGCTTCACCACTCACTTCCCACATACACACACACTTTTACGGACTGGCTCAGCTCCAAATGGCTCCAGAGAAGGCCATTTGCGTTTTTGCGTCGGCCACCATAGCTCTCCAACACGCTTGGCACACTTCAGTTGGTTGCAATCTCCTCACCTCACCTCTAGATACCGCCAGATCCTACACATTGGACCTTTTAATAGAATGAAGCACCTTATGTTCCTCCCAGTTTAACTTGACCACGTAAGTGTTAAGTCACAGCTATAAAACTGTGCAGATTGTTTTTTGTTCATAATGTTATCATATAAATGCATTCTGTATGTACCGAGAGGACTGGACATGGACAAAGACTTTTGTGCAATTGTACAGAATTAAATTGCTTCCCACCCTGGCATGTGAGGTGTATTGTTCCATCCGTTATAATCACTGCGCCTTTTTCATCTCAAATCAGACTTTAAATCTAGTGAACAGTTCAGTGATTATATTTTGTGGAAATATTGTCTATTAGATAAGAACTCAATTTCAAAACCCTACTGGTCGAGGCATATGGCCACCCACCCAGAACCCAAGGTTTCTACCCGTTAAAGGGGAGTTTTTTTCTTGCCACTCTTGCATAACAATGCAATGCTCATGGGGGGGTCTCTTGATGGGTTTCTAAATTATAAAGTACAGTCTAGACCTGCTCTATATGTAAAGCGACTTGAGATAACTTCTGTTATGATTTGATGCTAAAGATAAATTTAATTGAATAAAATCTGCAAATTCATTACATCTGTCCTACGAACAATGGCATAGGCTATGTTGCTATAGCTAAGTTAGCCACCTACCAAGCTGTATATTTGTGTGGTAACATGAGTGTTTCTATATTTCTAGTAACATCATTACTGAAGATATATGTTCCAGAGCAGTTCAGCGGCCGCACTGTTTGTCTATTATCAGAATAAGCCAACTCAATTGGGCCTGTGCTGTCTTTATAACGCAACGCAAGATCACGCCTGTTACATGTGCAAGAACACACATGTGAGTGCCCATGTAGAATCCTGATTTAGACCACAGCAATCATCTCTGATCTAAACAATACTGTATGAAGTATGAATTGAGCATTGTACTGTGCTAATTGTGTGCGTATACTGAATGGACTTTTGTAATAAGTGACATGCCTAAAGAGCAGACATTAATACTTACTGCGTGGGTGTGTCCAGTGCATGATACTTAGCAGCTATAGAGGCGGATTAAAGACTAATGGCTCTTGTCTGTGTCATGTGAGTGTGTATGTGTGTACACTATACTTTACACGTGCTTGCTTGTCGTATTAGAAGCCATCACATATAGCATGCTTAGCAGCTCATTTGCACCAATGAGGGAGAGAATGAGTCCAGTCTTGTCCACAAGCTCATCTAGTGAATCAGGTCAGGAGCCTTTGACGGTCAGTGAATGCGCCGCGGTTGGTCAGATGAGCTGACCTCCCGGTTGATAAGATCAAGTTGATCACAGCATTAGGGTCAGATTACTTTCTCTACCAGCAAGGCAGCGGAGGAATTGAAACATCAACTTGTTCACAAATTATATAAGACTCATGCTCTGGTACTTCTTTAATATATATATATATATATGTATACTGCTGCTGCTTCTTCTCCTACTTGCTTGCTACTGCAACTACCATTCTTCCTATACTGCTACTTCTTACTCCTACATGTTTTTCTTCTATTGCTGCAACTCTTAGATGGTGGGTTGCAGGAGATACTGAGAAAACATATCGAAAGATCTTTGGTTTGATCCACCAGTACATCCAACAAGGCTATACATATACAGTATGTCCCTGAACAGCACACCAGCTGTTTCACTTCTTCTCCAAAGAAATGCGTACACTCTCCGTTTGTGTGGAACATGTAAAAAAACACAAAAACCAGTTACCTGATATAAACTTGAAATCCTACTGAACCTTCCAGTTTTATTATGACTATAGAACTAAATCTAGAGGTTTTCAGTGAAAACCAAGAGAAATCTTTCCATCCATTAGTAGCAGTTTAATCTTAGAGAGGACTAACTCGCTTGATCCAAACGTGACCCATTGTTGTCTGCATATGATTTAAATCATATTTTGAGATCATTATATAACTTGTGTTTTGAGTACAAAGAGACCAGAGTTGAAGGATTATGTTGCATAATCATTCTCCACATCTGAATGCCGTCAGAAGAACATCCTATATTTTTCTCTCACTCGTATGAATTATTGATAACATGACTATGATACCACTTAGAATGAAAAAGTAATGCTGGGCTGAAATAATGTGTTCTAGCTCACTAATTGATAGAGACACACATAGTGGGGACACTTGCTGGAGTTGGGAAATCGGCAAACATTGGATGTTTGTTTGTTTTTTTCTATTGCAGGGTTGTTTTTTTTCAGTTTAAAGCTTCAGTAGGCAGAACATTTTTGGCATCATTAGGCAAAATGTCATAATAACCTTTCAGTATATTGTAATTCAAGTGTTCTGAGATAAAACTAGACTTCTGCACCTCCTCTTGGCTCTGTTTTCCAGCTTTAAAAAATTTATCCCGTGACAGGAAACCTTGGCCAATCACAGGTCATTTCAGAGAGAGAGCTCCTATTGAGCGTTCCTATTGGCTGTGCTCTGGCTGGTGGGCATTTTACAGCTAAACAGTACACTACGAGATGTTTCTGAAAACATTTGAGGCGAGAAATCGCATTACATTAACAGAATATTGATTCATATTTGATCAGCGCTGCCTTGTTTGACCGTTTAGTCAAAGTTTGCGAGTGATTGACAGCTGCTCAGAGAGGCAAGGCTCCAGCTCGGCTCTGATTGGTTGTTTTCCTCCGGTCTGTAAAGTCTTGGAGATGCCATTAGGAGCGCCGGAGGACACAGAGGCACATTTTTTTTTTCAGATCACCTTGTCTCATGCACTACTGTCAGAATATAGTTTTATAAAAATAACTTTTTTTAAAAATCATATTTGCTCCATTTCTACCCACTACAGCTTTAAGGGTGAGGTTAGTTGTTCAGTGCAGGGTTATAATTACCATTTAAGTCAGTAGTGCAGTGAAAAAAAATCCTCCCACGCAGTGTTTGCTTTACTTGTTCACCAACCTTGTGGTCAAATAATCATCATATTGAATGTACAACCTCTACAAAAAAAAATGAACATTCCACTTTTGCACTTGGCCAGCTTTTCCCTGTGCCATAACCCATCAGTCGATGGTTGCGCACGCTGCCAATGTGTGCCACTGAAACATCAACTTTCCTGAGCAGCAGCACCAGCAAAAATGATGCAATTTCTTGAATTTGTTTTTGCAACAACAGATATAAACTCATGGTCAGAGCTGCAGGAATAGCTGACTCTGTGTGGTTTCCCCCTTGCTTTTCTCGGTCTATGGATAGAGTTTGAAGTTGCACTAAATGTATCTACCACCTACTCCACTCAACCACCCAACCATCCACTATATGAATCACAGTTCATCATGTTTTATCTCTAGTAGCAGTCTTTTTGTGGTTTTCTCTCTCACACACACACAGGGGCATGGTAACACAAGCTGAGAAGGCGGTCACAAAATGATATCATTTACAAAAAATATATAAAAGGTCACTGGGTATACTGTCCATTGATATAGTACTGTATTTGTGCAGGCTCTCTTCTTCTCCCTCCTCTCTCTCTCTCTCTCTCTCTCCATCTCTCTCCATCTCTTTTCTCTCCTCAGCATCCTTCATCAAACCAGCACAGTAACCGTCATTATCTCCATCAAACAGATTTTCTAAATACCCAAGTTGCTCTTTCAAGAGATTGGTGTATTTTCTTGTAAAAATGCCTTGTTCGGTTAATGTGAATGCATCCCCCCCTCCTCTTCCTCGTCCCTCCTCTTCACTCTCTTAAAAACTCTTCAGGTTTTTCCAACTGAGCGATTCTGAGGCGGGCGCAACCGCACTAGAGAGTCAAGTCGTGCTGGACTGCGCGCACGATAATATCCTCACACAACTAAAAGAACCCGCGTTTTTAATGATGCTTATACATGATGGACCATGCTGATTTTAAAAGTTGACCAGGGATTCCTAGTTGTGGGGTGTCTGCGAGGCATGGCTTTCCTTTTAACTTGCTTAATCCTGTCTTGGTGAGTATGGCAACTCTTTTTCCTTCTGCATGTTCTCCGACTTTTTACGCACCAAGGACTGTGGATGGATGTGCGTTTATTTATAGAGAAACTCTGTATTTTCAGCTTTTTTTGTATTGTCTGTTGGGGATAAGCTTTCATGATAGTGCATATGTCTACTTTTAGTTACAGTGTGAGCAGTGTTTGTGGAAATCAGCCCGGTGATACCAGTATCTATTTGGATAACATCACGCGCATATTGGATAGATTACTGGACGGCTATGACAACAGGCTGCGACCAGGATTTGGAGGTAGGCTTATGATTGTGTCATATTGTATTTTTTTTACAGTATTGCTTCATAAATTATTGGTTGTTGTTCCTTTTTTACTCAGAAGATAAAGTTTCACTCCAGTAGTTATGTGTGTGTGCCTCATTTTCACTCAGCTTTTTATGCTGTAATGGTTCAATATTTTATTTTATTTTAAACAATTAAGACAAAATTACCAGCTAACAACTGGAAACTGAGCTTGAGAATCAATTTCATGTTCTTTTTTTATTTTTATTCTTCTATATTAAATATATGTTTATTTTCCACTGCTTTATATTTTTGGAAAAACATTCTATGTGTGATCCAATGTTGTTGTTTTTTTGTCTATATAAAAGCAACTATTCACCTTTCTGCTGTAGGTAAAGTCACAGAGGTCAAAACTGACATCTTTGTCACCAGCTTTGGACCTGTTTCAGATGTTGAGATGGTATGTAAACTATGCTGACCGCTGCATAACACCGATGCACAGAATGCACAGGCTCATTCACTGGCTGTCACACACACACATGCATGTGTTTCATCACTTTTTAACAAAGTTAATGTCAATGTATGAACACAAAAGGACAATATGTACACTTTTCCCGGTAACTATGTGCATACAGCATCCAGTCATGGCTCTCCCAGCCTTCATTATTCCAGCATTTGGGCAGGACGTCATTAGTGAAGCTTAGGATTTTAATCTGGTCGACAATCCCACCCCCCTCCCAGTCAGAGAGGGAGCGAGAGAGAGATGTGGCTGATGTTGTTGGGACGGGATAGGTTTGCCACTCCTGTCATTGGATAGGCTGAGCGCTGTATGTCTGTTGTGCTCTATACTGTCGAGGCTTTAGGCTTTCACTGCATCTAAAGCCCACTTGAACTGCCATGTGATATGGTGCTCTATAGAGATGCACGTACACGGCTCTTTGAGGCAGCAAGGCCATCCATTTGAACTCAAAGCATCATACACTTTGTTGCTGACTCTGTAGATAAATAAATTGTATTCACGTTTAACGATTGCTTCATTTCATAAACGGCAGTCCGTAGGCAAATACAATGAAAGATATTAACATATGTGTTGATAAATATGTTCTATATCTCGGTATCCATTTGAGTTGCATTGTCTTTTGTAGGAATTTGATAGACATGCTGATTAAAGAAACATCCCGGGGATATTTTGAGAAGATTACAGTGTGTTCCTGTCCCATATGGACTTGTTAGTATCTAAAAATCCCATATGGACTCCCTTAAAATAAACATAAATAGAGTTTTCTTGATTGTAAAATGTATAAATAAGCGCAAATCTATTTTTTTAATTTTATTAGTACTGGCAGCAATAGTCCAGAAATAAAAAAAAACAACAACTGACTGCATTGCCAGTACTCTATCCAGCAGGTCCAACAAAAAACATGGCTCACAAACCCATCTGCCATTCTCATCGGGGGTAGTGGAGATAGTAGCGGCAGGAGCAGAAGCAGCACCAGCAGTGGGATTGGTAGTCGTAGTAAATAAATCCTTAACCCACACTCCTACCCTCCATCCAGGAATACACCATGGACGTGTTCTTTCGTCAGACGTGGATCGACGAGCGGCTGAAATTCGAGGGCCCCATCGAGATCCTGCGGCTCAACAACCTGATGGTCAGCAAGATCTGGACGCCGGACACCTTTTTCCGGAATGGCAAGAGGTCGATCTCGCACAACATGACCACCCCCAACAAGCTGTTCCGCATCATGCAGAACGGAACTATCCTCTACACCATGAGGTAACAGTGCTGGACAGTGAGGTTTTGAACCCAGCCAAGACCGGAATAGAGCGCAGACCTGGAAAGCGAATCAAACAAACAGGCGTCCAAGAATATGCACAGACATGAAAAGAAACGAGAGAGAGCGCCATTCCAAAAAAACAAGATATGTGCCATCTGATACTGAAAACAGGCCTGGAAAGCAATTCAAACAAACATGACTCCAGCTTTGTTCCAATGTAGCATGAACAAAAAAAATCCCCTGGAGTTGCTGATGGCACAAAAACACATGTTTTTTAAATTATTAGATTATTTTAGTGAATCAACTTTACTTTAAAACACTGAATGAATGAGTTCAGGGTCTTTATTTAATCCATATTGTTAATTTGTTTTCTTTTAGTCAACCATTGCACCACAATGACTGGATCCAACATTAGTCATTAGTTAGCCATCAACATTGTATCAAATATAAATCAAACACTCCTTTCAACTCTTCTCTCTTCTGACAGATTAACTATAAATGCAGAGTGTCCCATGCGTCTGATGAACTTCCCGATGGACGGCCACGCCTGCCCGCTGAAGTTTGGGAGTTGTGAGTTTGTTCTTTGTTAAGCCTCGCTGGTCTGACAGATGGTGTCACTCTCAAATGATCACTCCGTCTCCGAGTAACTGGCTGTCTGACAGCATACATTCAAAGATTTCAATTTGAAATGTCTCATACAGTAGGCTACATTCGGGGGAACAGTAAAAACAGCAGTTCCTCATTCAATATCTGTCATTTGTATCAGCAATAACACAAGCGATTTGCTCCTATCCCCTTGAATGATGGTGGCATTAAATCAAATGTTTTCAAAAAGCATGAATATGCCAGTTTTTCTTTTTTTTGTTGGCTCAAGGAAAATGTTTCAAATGTCACTTTCATTGTGCAAGCTTGTTTTTTAGGGTTATTTGTTTGTATTTTTGAGAACATATACTTCTCAACATGTCAGTTTCCTTGAGTTTTGCATCCTAAATTCATTTAAAAAAAAACTTTATATGGTGGAAGTTTTAACAAAGTACTTCATCCATCCCATCTAGATGCTTACCCCATCAGCGAGATCGTGTACACCTGGAAGAAAGGTCCTTCGTCCTCTGTGGAGGTGCCACAGGAATCATCCAGTCTGCTGCAGTACGACCTCGTCGGTCAGACAGTGTCGAGCGAGAGGCTAAAGTCCAACACGGGTGAGAAGAGATTCTTAGAAATGAGCTCGGAAATGTTCTGTCCGATGTGCAGTATGTGTGTTGAGATTATAACCCTTTCAGGTCACTGTTTCACAGCTCTGCGTTGCATATCAGAGTCAGTGGTTTAAAGTGTTGATGTGATATCTAACATGTATTTCATGAGATTTTCGTGGGGTTAGGTAATACCTTGTATAGTACATTACTAGAGCTTTATTTTAAAGGTCAAAGACAAATATTCAAAAAACAAAATACATCTACAGAACCTTTAGAAGTGTGACTTTTCCTGAAAGAAAATATTATGATTGGGAATTAATCATTTTAAAAATGTTGGCGGGTCCAAAATGAATGTTTTGTTTATCTCTGTGGAAGATATCTGACATTTGGTACCCACCTCTAAAAAGGCTTATGAGCCAATAGTGAAATGATGATGTGTCACGTGGTATCTCTGGGTTGTCAGTTAGTGTGGAAAAAATGGATAAATGGCTGAGATTGAAGGCAAGTGCCTGGCAACGACTTGTTGTGACGTAAATGCAATGGAACGAGTCACATCTAGTGGCTGAATGTTATCAATAGCATCTTTAAACCGAGATATATTTATACTATTTTATAACATAATTGCATCAAAACATTTAAATTACTACTTGGGTGTCGAGAATTACTGCTTTGCCACCAATAGAAACACAAATGTCTTTGTTGTTTACTCTCTCAGGTGAATACGTCATCATGACAGTCCACTTCCACCTGCAACGGAAAATGGGCTTCTTCCTGATCCAGACTTACATTCCCTGTATAATGACTGTCATCCTGGCCCAAGTCTCTTTCTGGATTAATAAGGAATCGGTTCCAGCTCGGACTGTGTTTGGTAAGATTTCTTTAACGTTACTCATATGCTGTATAAATCTAAACCCAGTGCAAGTTTCAAGCTTATTTTCAAGTGAAAAGGGACATTGATGCAGACTGAAACAAATGGAGGAAGAACACATGCTGCTCATTGCTTCCCTGCTGGGATGGAATCATTTGGAAAATTCAAGAACTTTCTCATTTTAGCTGCCAAAATTGCAGTACAATGGCTTACACAAATGGAGGTTTTTTTTTTCCAGCCTTCTCAGTTGTTATTTTGCATGATTGCAATCACTCAAAGAGGACTATAATGTGTTGAAAAATGTAAATTCACTGAGTAGAACAAGTCAGTCAGGAATATTTAAAGCTGGGCCTCTGATGCATCATTTAGTGTGGTGTAGTTCTGGTTGTTCTGATGAGACTTACGCCTCGTTTCCACACTGTTTTGTTTTGTGTCCGTAAATCAGTATAGTATATGGAGATATGGCAGCGAAATTAATTTTGTCTGTGTTTCGCCGTCGAGTGAAGACGAGAGACATTATACATTAAAGGGACAGTGTGTAGGATTTGGCGGCATCTAGTGGTGTGGTTTCAGATTGCAACCAACTGAGTACCCCTCCACTCACTCCTCCCTTTCCAAGACTGCGGTAACTTGAGCTGCTAATTGCAAAAAATGTGGTAACGCTGTTTGCCTCACTCAGAGGCCATCCTTACCATAACAACATGACTTTAGGAGCAACGGAAGTCGGACAGCGGCTGACGGTACCACGGTTTTGTACTCTGAGGCTCACGTTACCACAGTTTCACAAGCGTGTCAGAGGCAAGAAATTTGAAAAGCTCTTACTAGAGCCAGTGTTTGGTTTGTCCGTTCTGGGCTACTGTAGAAACATGGTGGAGCAACATGGCGGACTATGTGAAGAGAACCCACTCCGTATGTAGATATGAAGGACTCATTTTAAGCTAAAGAAAACAATTCTTAGTTTCAGGTGATTATACACTAATGAAACCATAGTTATGTATATTATATTCAATTTCTGCTAATAGATCCCCTAAAACGGTTACACGCTGTTCCTTTAATTAGGTGAAAAGTTTGACCGCATATTTAGCGAACATTGGTAGCATGCCAGCTGTGTAACATACAGAGTGCATGCATAGTGGCTAATATGTCTTTCAACAAAGTATTTCACAAAATTAGTTAAATATGCGTCAAACTTTTCACTTGAAAAGAAAATCTATAAATGGAGCTGTGTCAAGCTGTTCATTGGCTAATTCCACAGGAAGTTAGCACACAGTGGCACACGGGACATACGGTCTGTTCGTAGTCTTAGTTTAGTTTAGCTTAGTTTATTTGAGAAGGGACAGTGAAAATTAATAAATGCACATGGTAAAAAAAAAAATGCCAGAATTAGCCAAAAGGCTATTTGTCAAGCTGTTACAAAAGGCTTCCCAAATACATGAAAACAAAAATATAGAACAGGACATGCAGTTTAAATGTTGGAACACAGCATTGCAGAAAAGCAATGTCTGCCGCAAAAGTTAAAATCTTTCAACATACACGAGCAAATTATGGAACAAAAAAAAAAAAAAAGAATGGAAATCATCCCATAGGAATGTATGAATTATGAATTTCCAGTGCCAACTCGCATACGTACACAGAGCTATATGGAAACAAGGTGTTAGTTTTATATTCTGCAAGAGTTTATATCGAGTTTTTTTTTTTTTTTTCACTAAGTTTCCAGCTCTGAATAGTCAACTTTAAATATCTTAAAGTAACTCTCAAATGAAAATGTATCGACTCACCACCCACTGCTCGACCCAGTGTTATTCTGCAAACTGTAAGCAAGCATATTTATCTCCATTTACTGCGTTCTGATCGGTTCAATCTGCACAGAGTGGCCCTTAAAATACAACCTTCCGCAAAAAGAGAACAAAGACAGACACAGTCATCACAGTGTGTTTTAACCTCTCTTCATTATCTCTATTCCCCCTTCGCTGTGGTGGAGCTGCATTAATTGGGAATAAATGTCCTTTTTTGAAATTGGTCATGCAAAGGGGCAGAGAGAGGGAGGATGTTTACTTGGCCCTCTTCCGAGCACTCACAGGTTCCGCTTGGTCACATTACATTACGCTACAGTTGCCACCGAGCTCTAGCCTCGGGAGCAGAGAGGGTGAGAGACACTGAGGAGAAAATGAGACTGAGAGCAATGAGAGGGACGCAGAGACAAAGCAAAGAGGAAAAACGTGGGGAAAAAGTGTGTGAAAGTGTGTCGAAATCCCTCTCCTTTTTCATTTCAATTTCCCCCCTCGCGTTGATTTTCAACAAGCTGCAGCTGAGCGGAGTAACGCCGCTGGTCCTTGTAGATTATGGTTCTGTAGTCTGGGCTTGTTTTTGGGAGCGAGCCAGCGCTCCAACGAGCCTGCGCACTTCTTCGGAGAATAGATCCCAATCATTAGCGTGAAAGTTGAGGCCCCATGCGGACAGCACATCTGTGGCAACTCATTAACCTCGCTTGTCCTGCTGTTTTCATTTCACTCAGTATTGGCTGTAGGATTAAAAAACTGCTCATTCTCTGGATTGGCTGTTGTTGAAAGGGGAGCCCAGGGCACGCTGGGTACTTTAGAAGAGGTTGTATAGAAAAAAAAAATCCCACATATTGGATTTTTTTTTTTTATGAGAAGGCCAAACTTTATCTTCAAACTATGGGATAAAGTTTATTATTCTTTAAGTACTTATTTAGTTGCATATTTTTTCTGGTACAAAGGGCAAGCGATTTAAAAAAAAAAGCCATTATCTGAGTAAGTTTCATTAATGCTGTCGATGGTGCATATGAGAAGTTGAAAATGAGGAAGAAGAGAAGATGAATTGCTATATGGTTGTGCTTAACCCCCGACAGTACATTAAGTCATAGTATGTTGTGTGCGGGATTGTCAACAACCTCTCTAAGAGCTGAAAGTCCCTCGAGCACAAGTCTCACAGACTTAATTGAGTGTGGCCTAATTTGTACCTTGCTTTTTTTTCATACAAAAGCACATGAATGCCCCAAGCATTTCACTTCTATCCTGTCTTTATACTTCATCCCCCTCCCTCCTACACTCTTTCTTTCTCTTTCTCTTTCCTCTCCCTCCCACCCTGACAGGCTTTCTTCCCCTGTCCCTCCTCCCCTTTGCAATCAGTTAACTTGTGCTCGAGCTTGAGACAGTCAGCGTTGGCCGGCTATCGGAGGAGGTTGGATTTGAGAGCTGTTAGCTTTCACTGCTGAAGTGGTGTGTAGAAAATGCTTTTGAGACATTATTGAGTGCATTAAATCCCCCCCCCATAGGTTCCTATATGCTGCTAATGAAATGTGCACAACTACATTTGGTAAAAGCAGCGTTCAACGGGGTCCTTTTCCCTGCTTGCTTTAGCTTGATGAAAGTGAATTGGATATGTACTTTGTTAATGGGCCATTAAAAGAGATGTTCCTTGTCAGCATCTTTATCTGACTTAATAAGGTTGGAAGCCGGGCGAGACCGAGGAAAATCCCTTTCTAGTGATTAAGAGATGTTCATTCTAGAGGCAAACTTGCACTTCATATCTATTTTTGTTGGTGTTTTTTGATAGTTTGACACTTCAAGACTGCTGTAAAATGCACCTGTCTAAGACCTTTTGTGTTAATTTCAAACTGGCATGCATCCAAGAGAATTTATGAATGGCCTCAGTCTCAGATCTATATAGTGATTTTCTTAGTTTTTTAGTTTGAGGTTTTGCTCAAAAGGATCTTTGTGCTTCAATCTGGAGCCATGGTCAGTTTAGAAGAACTTTTGACAGACTTTGAAAACCAGAGTGCACTCTTATTTCAGCTGAGAAAGATGTCAAAAAACAATTTTGCTGTCACTCTCCCACCTATCCACTGATACATCCGTTCTTCCCACTTTTTATCTTTCCGTCATCTCACCCATAGCTCGTATTGTGAGCTACTTATGAACAGATAAACAAATATTAGCAGATACTTTGTGGCTTGTGTCTGGGGTCATCTTACCGGATGGCTTTCTCGAGAATATTTACAGATATTTGGTCTGTTTTTATCGGCGCGCCAGTGCGGGGGCATGGGTTAGTCTGCTTATGGACAGATTAGCATCCGCTGAAGTGACTTTTTGACAAAGCTCACTGGGCTGAACTGACACATGGCCTGACATTCTAGTTATGTGCCATCAAACAGAGCTGCTGCCATGTGCCAGAGATAATCCTTGGGAAAATCAATTGTGTGCACACTACAATTCATTTTTTCATTATTTTGTTGAATGAAATTATATTTAATGCCTACCGCATTGTACTTTAAACAGCTGGTGTTGTTTAATATGTAATCATATAATTGTTTAGACAAGAAAAACATATATTTATTCTGACACCCCTCTGATCCAAGGCATTAAAGCTTCAGTAGGCAACACGTTTTTGGCATCATTGGGCAACAAAATTCTGCGAGAAATAGGCATTACAGTAACAGAATATTGATATTTGATCAACGCTGCCTAGTTTGACTGTTTGATCGGAGTTCACGAGTGATTGACTCGTGGCTCTCATAGACGGCTGCTGGACAGCAGACTCCAGCTCCGCTCTGATTGGTTGTTTTCCTCCTGTGGAATCCTGCAGATGCAATTGGGAGCACCGGGGGACACCGGAGGACACAGAGAGACATGATTTTTTTTTCAGATTACCTAGTCTCATGCACTACTGTCAGGATATAGTGAATGTTTTATAAAAAATACTTTTTAAAAATCATATTTGCTTCATTTCTATCCACTGCAGCTTTAATATGTGATTAATAAACTACCCTTCGGTTTCAATTTGTTTTTTTGTAGTGTGCATGCATGTTAAAAATGTTAACACAGTGTATCATATTAGCAAATGTACTTTTTTCCACTTTTCGCCATTACCTGTACCATCATATTATTACCTTTATCAACACAGAACACTCAAGTGTCAGTATGTATATAATTAAGTCGAGCATGCCAACGGTACTCCAGTGAAAGAGTAGACATGAAAACTCCCATTTAGCCCCTTTTAGAAGAGGTTATAAGTGGCATCTACACTATGAGTAGGATTTCAATCTCATACACCTGTGCATCTTGTGCATTTGTATTCACAAACTGAGCCTTCAGAAAATCACTTTATCATAGTGTTGATATCTGTCAGACCTGCGTGTCAATGACACGCTATAAGACCTTGCTCGGACGTAGCTTCGAATCATCTCTGCGGCATTGTGGTTTAATAAATGCTGAAGCCATGAAGGGCTTCAACTGCTCTCATCTCTGCAATGCTGAAGTGATCACAGACGTTATATGCCAGATGGTATATTTTGCTAAGAGAGTTGAAATGGCTTTTTCTAAAGAGATGCTGCAGTTTTGTATGCTGCTTAAATGATAAAATAGCTTTGGTGTGAGAAAACACGATGGATTTAATCTATTGATTTGAAGATAAGACTAAGATAAGATAAGATAAGATAAGATTAGATAAGATAAGATAAGATTTATCCTTAAGTTGTTTTCTAATATATAGTGTAACGTTATGTTTCTTTGCATAAGAGTGTGTGCTTGTGTGTCCAAAACAAGCTGATTGCGATGATCTCTCATAGTCAAGCCTTTACATTGTTATTCATTGACAAAGTCAGATGTTGAGTCATATGATGGTTTCTCAGTAATGGACAAATAAAAACCTACATGCACGCACATTCATCACCATCACCATTCATAACACTGAGAGTGAAGTTAATGGTTAATAACTGACTGCCCATGCATGTATTATATATACCTGCTTATTCTGTGCAGGATTGTGGCATGTTTTACTAGACTGGTCATAATAATAGTATCCTGGAATATTAAAGCTCCTGTCAATAGGAATTTGATTGGGGTCAGAAATAGGGGAGAAAATGGACCAGAAGACTAAAAAAGCTAACAAAAAACAAGATTCCATTGTACCACAGTGCTTGATTGAGCCATTTAACAAAACAGCATTAAGGGAATAGTTCGACATTTCAGGAAACACGCTTATTCACCTTCCGAACGAGAGTGAGATAAGAAGGTTAATACCATTATGATGTCTGTGTGTTAACTATGAAGCTAGAGTCAGGAGGCGGTTAGCTTTAGCTTACCATTAAGACTGTAAAGCTCTGTCCAAATAAAAATAAAAAATATGTGTACTAGCACCCCTAAAGCTCACGTTACTATTTTTTAGCAAATAGCGGATGAGCAATGTGACTTTTCTTGTCTGTTTGTCAGCAAATTAAGCAAACCAGATGCTATTATTAATAAGTAAGATTTGCAGATGTTGGTATGGCAGGTGTATTTTTTGAAACTTGGAAAGAGAAAGGCAAGCTTTTTCCCCGGGCTTCCAGTTTTTATCCAAACCTAAGCTAATTCCCTCCTGGCTTTATAGGTCTATATTTAAAAGTCTCAGTGATAGCATTTTTATGTAGACAAATATTTAAAGAAAAATAGCCATTAGAAAAGTATAGAATAAAAGCATGGCTTCTGTAAATTAATCATTTTAAAATTTTTGGCGGATCCAAAATGAATGTTCTGAATCTGACGTCTGGTTCCCACTTCTAACAAGGCTTGTGAGCCAATAGTAAAACGATGTTGGTATCACCTGGTATCTCTGGGTCGTCAATTAGTGTGGAAAAAAAACGGATAAATGACTGAGTGAGTTTGACGATAAGTGCTTGACAACGACTTGTTGTGAAGTAAATGCAATGGAATGGGGGAGGGAGAATGTGACATCTAATCGCTGAATGTTATCAATAGCACCTTTAACTCACAGACATGAGAGTATCATTGGTTTTATCATCTAACTCTCTGCAATTAAGTAAATAAGAGTAAAAATGTCTGATTATTCCTTCAGCTAACATACTGCTACATTATACCAAAACAGTAAACACGAGAATAAAGACAAGCCTATCAATCCCAGTACCATAGTAAGTACCATTCCTAACGTCTGTCTCCTCCCTGCATCCAGGTATCACCACCGTCTTGACCATGACAACGCTCAGTATCAGCGCCCGCCACTCCCTCCCCAAAGTCTCTTACGCCACAGCCATGGATTGGTTCATCGCCGTTTGCTTCGCCTTCGTCTTCTCCGCCCTGATCGAGTTCGCAGCCGTCAACTACTTCTCCACCCTGCAGGCCAACCGGGAGCTGAGGAAAGCGGCGGCCATGAAGGCGGCGGCTCAGGAGGCAGCAGCTGCAGCAGCAGTAGCTCCGCCTGCAGCCATGGGGAACGACGGAGAGGTTTCCGGAGTAAGTCTGCCCTGCTGTTTTCACACTTTTTGTGTTTACATACATTGACACATCAGTTCTGGCTCAAGTTCAAACCTAAACTCACACTTATGAAAAGGAACCAGATTTTCAGTATGTTTTGCTGTCAACAAAATGCAAATGTTACTTATATTCATGCTCCGTGTAATTTGTTCATCAGTCGGAGGATGGCAAGTGGGATGGAAACATGATGCAAAAATTATAGCTGCACCAAAACGACTTTTCTCCACTGATACCAATTCAGATACCCAAACTCAACCAATCGATCCAATACTAGTGCCCTTTTTTTCCCCATTTTAAAATCTGTAAACCTCAGTTTATGGAACTGATTAAGATCAATCTTCTATGTGTCCCTTTCGACATGTAGGATACATACAGCGGTAGGATTACTGGTGCTGTGTACAGGTACAGACCTTACAGATTGCGCTGAGTTGCTGTTGTGATAAATGATGATCAGAGCTGATGCTGCACTCACAGGAATGGAAAAGGGCTTCACTTGGCCTCATTACATGCCTCTACATCTCTTCATCAAACCACTCCACTGGCTCCACCACACTTGTGTCTTTTTTCTCACAAATCTAAACTGAGCTGCTAAATAACATAACCCTCCGCAGGGCTTTTAGCTCCATTTGCTGAAAGTTTGTCGTTGTAACGTCTGTACTCGTTTTCTGAACATTTATTGGACTTTGTCAAACATGCATTTTGTCTATGTAGCATTTCGGAACAACTTACAGACATGAAATGTCTAAATTGGAGTCCAATTTTGGTAATGTAAGCTGATCGCCATAGGGATGTCACTATACCAGAAGTTTTGTAGCTGATACCAATACCAGTGAAATTCGTAATACCCGATTCGATAATAAAACAAAAACAAAACAATAAATCCCATATACTTCAACATACCCTCCTTTATCGTCAAGGTCTTGGGTTTTGTTTAGTCTGTTTCCTGTTTTATTTTGATAGGTCACTCCTCATGTGTCACGTTTAGTTTTACTTCCTGTCTTTGTGAGTTTTCCCGCCTTATTGATTGTCTTCCCCGCCCTGATCAGTATCACCTGTCCCTCATTAGTCGGGCATTCACCTCACCCGCTCATCTGTTCTCACTTCCCCAGTTAGTCACTCACTATTTATACTACCTCAGTTCCTTTGTTCTTTGTCGGTTCGTCTTTTGATGTTAGGAGTTGTGTTTGCCTGTATCCGCCAGCTGGACCTGCCAGCCTTTTGAACCTGAAGGACTTTTTGTTCCAGTAAAATATATGTGTTGAATCTGTCCGTCTCTGCCTTTGGGTCCCTCCTGCCTGTTCTGCTCCCTGAACCATGACATTTATTACCATTTGCATACTGTTTTTTTTGCAAATTAGTTGATCCCTGATGATCCGCCTCAAGTTTCACACCAAAAACAACATTTTACAAGATTAGGTTACACGTGAACACATATTAATTTACCAACACTACCAACACCAATTTTTACTGAATAGAGCTTGAATGCATCATAATGCAACGTCTGTGCGTTAGCTGTTAGCTCAGTTTTTTAGCCAAGCAGGACTGTGCTGCTGATTGGACCTTGGATTGTTGTTCACAATGTAGCATTTTCAGGGAAATTTTCTGTTGTCCCCGGGACGATGGCATGCCGTTAGTCTCGAGCCATGGTCCCCAGTGGTACTGTGGAAAAACAAGTAGTTTTCAGAGTTTCGGCATTGACTTGGTATCGAAGTATTGGTTCATGTGACATCCCTAGACCGCCAACACTTCTAGTTATACACATCAATGACATACCACTTCCTTTACATTAAGATTCAGTGAAGCACATGCAGAACGTGGTGGTTTTAGTATCAGCTGTAGCTCTGCACGTCAAAATTAGTTAAACCCAGCAAACAGTCTTTTATGTGGATCGGACACATACTATATTTGTTTACATTTTTGGGAAATCGCACCATGAAAGGTCATGTTACACTATTCTTATATCTTTTTTTGCACTGTAACCGCGGGTTAAACAGCTTCCATAGGAGTATGTAAGGCTTATTATTCACTCTGGTTAGATTGTGCTGTGAATTGAAGTTATGACTCTGAGAAGATGAGATGGCAATATGTCTCATTCGATTGCCAGTATAGCCTGAAGTATTGAGGTTGGGTTCTAGATGTATACATGTAATCTTCCTGTCACTATTATCTCTCTATATATCTGGTTCACACTCATCGTGCTTTTCATCTTTCTTGACTTTGACTTTCTCAGTTGTTATCTCTTGCTAAGCTTGTCTCTATTTCTCCTCCTGTCTGTCTCGTTCTGTTTGTCTCTCCCGCCGTCTAAATCCACTCTCAGCTCTTTGCCTTTATATAACAACTTCAATGTTCTGCTCTTTTTCCAATTTCAATTAGCTTATTAGCTTAGTTATTGAAACAACATGTAAACACAGCTGCGTTGCAAAAGCATATCAAATAAGTAGTGGACCAAGCAAAAGACTGTACAAATACATTCATGTTTAAAGTTCCATATTTGTTAATTTTATACATTATACATAAACTTAGGTAGATGTATGTTGGCAGGTTATTATTATCGGTCTGTCTTGCCTCGTGGCAGCAGGGTCATAAACCCTGAGCTTTAAAAAAAAAAAAAAATGTTTATGATAATTATCTCTTGTGTGTTTGTATTTTGGATACACACAGAAGAAATCTGTGTCAGTGTTATGGTGGCAGTAGTAACAGTAACTTTCCTCTGATGGCTGTCATCATTTCATATAACAACCTCTTTCAATCTCTGGCTCATTGTTGTTAGCTCTCCGGTTCGTTAAGATAAAAGAAAAAACAGATTTCAAACACTACTTAATTACTATTAGGTAACTACTTAGTTAGGTTTAGTAAAAAAAACGTTATAGTTTGGTTTAACATGACTACGCAAGTGAATGCTGAATTTTAGCTTCACATGAGAAATGAACATCGGTCTCCTGAGTGAAAGTCCTGTGTTTGTTTGACCTATCCACCACTTCTCCCACCTGCCTGTCGTTGACTTTCTTGCTTTTTGTACTTATTATACCACATAACTTTCAATAACTGTCGCTCGATATAATACGTCTCCTGCTCTGCACATCGCTCGTTGTACTACGTCACTTGCTGCAGACTTCCGTGGACTATTTGCGAAACGTCAAAGACAAACGTAATCCGCGACAAACGTTTGCCGAATGCAATATTTAGGAGACAGAGCTGTTTCTTTAAGGTGTTGAAATGTTTTGAATGGATGAGACTTGTCTTTGGCTCTAAGGTCGACTGGTTGTACTGGTCAGTGTGGTTAAGGTCATACCCGGCTGTTTCAGTGCTTCTACATCCACATAGCACTGATTACTGGAGAGTGTTGTATGAAATTGTGTTTGGTTCTGCCTGGTTTAGATGGTTTACACTCTTTTTTATATCACTCATAATTTCCACTTGACTTGCACTCAAGTACGTTCTACAATATCTCTTTTCCCTTCCTGTTCACCCATTTGCTTATTTGCAGTCCCATGTGCAGCATGTGTCATGTAAACAATGCACACTATACAAACTCTCTCTCATCCTCTTCCTCATCCCAGAGAAAGTCATACTCTCGCTTACATCTCATCCAAATGTCCATCCCTTTGTCCTTTCTTCCCTCTCAAACACACACACACCCAAAACTGCATCAACATGTGACATTATCCCTCTTTTTCTGCTTCTCCTCTAACCCCCCGCTGTGCTCTTCATGTGAACCCCCTAATCTTGACACACACTCTCTCCCTCATGCTCCCTTTTTGCCTGAATGTGTTGTCCACATATCCACACTGAAACACCACAATCTCCACTTTATCCACGCTTGTCCGCACACAAGAACGCACGTCCACACATAATCTGCAGCACACACTCAAACCGGTGTGTGTATATATATGCACACATGTAATCTGCAGCAAATTATGCCCCCCTCATCCATACAATTCACCCATCACTCTATACGATGTCTTATCCATCCATCAATCCACAGTATATATCTATCACCCATCCATGCCTCTCTCCCAGTCCTCTATTCTGCCCTGTAACTGTGTGATAACCACAGAGTGACACGAGGAGACAGCCAGTGGCTCCGTGAACGATGTTGCCGCAGATTATGTAAGAGCCATAGATTAAGGGAATATCCAGCAGATCACTGCAGGCTCACAAGAAGGAGGGCAGCTAATGCAGTGGGGGGGCTGAGAAAGCTGGCCCAGTCCGTTTTTTGTGGAGCAAGATGGAGGGATGGATGTGAGAGACCAGCGTGGTTTGTTTTTGTGTTGTACGTGCGTGAGAGAGAGTTACACTGAGAGAAAGGGAGAGTGGGAGGGATGCATCATGGAAAATGACTGCTTTCAACAAATATGTAGGAGGGAAGACTCTTCATTGCACAGAGAAAAGGGCAAAAAAACACAATGGCGTATCATTGGGAATAGGAATAGCCAGCCAGCAGTCACGATTCTAAGCACTACGTTCTGTTGGGAGTGTCAGGTAAAGCCATAACAGAAAGGGACACTCTCACAGCAACAAGATAAATGTTTCTTTTTAATGGGTTAGATATACAACTGTAAACACAAAAGGGGAAGGGGGTGTTTTTATCCGTGTGTGTAAAGGGTGCTGCATGCATTGTCAGTGGCGTGTGTGAGTAGGTGGGTGCAGTATGTGGTGCAGGAAATAAACAGAAAATAAAAGAAATATTGGTAGGAGGAAGGGAAAAAAGAGAAGAGAGAGAGAGACAGAGAGAGAGAGAGAGAGAGAGAGAGAGAGAGAGAGAGCAAGAAGGGACCTTTATTTATAGGCCCAGCCACAGGTGCCGGTAATCACAAGATTGTGATCACTGATTGGGTGGGGAGACATCCTGATTAAATCGGGCCAGGTTTGATTTTCAAGCATTTGTCCTGGCGTCCCAGTGTCCTGATAATTAGTCCTGAGTGTTATGATTTTCAAGCTCAGGCAATAGTTTAGTGATGTACTGTACCTAGAGTTACCTGTGGAGTTTTCTTGTTAACATTCAGTGTTTCAGTGTTTATGTTGTGTGTATCCTTGAGGCCTACTGCTATAACTCTAAATCAGTGCAATAGTGTGAAACCAAGAGACCCCCTATTATATTAAACATATATAGGCAATCACTGAGATCAATGTCAGTTTGTCATCTACTTCTTTGTGTTTTATGGCTTGCATACACTGCACATTTGCATTGCTGACCTCTGCAATCAGCAGGAAAGGGTATTATGTAAACCATCTGCTCATGCACTTATGTGTGTCCCCAATTGTGTGCTAGATGCAAATAAAATGTGGACATCCTCATCAAAAATGGCTCCATAACACCAATAGTGATCAAAAGCTCCACAGGGTATCTTTAATTTTCATACTGTACACATTAATAATTTTTAATTTATGTGTATGTCTCTATGGATAGGCGTTTTAAGAGCATAATATTCAGCATTTTGTCGGTTGCTGTTTGTAAACACACGGCATTCAAAGTTGTCCCCTCCTCCCTGGTTCAACGAGCGAGGGAGGTAGAGAGCAGCGATGGCTGAGCGAGTGAATGAAGAGAGGGAGTGGCGTTAGCAAGAACAGAGCAGTGAATCAGAGAAATAAAACGTTACTTTCTGATTGTTTCACAGCGGTTACGTTCTAAAACACAAATAAACACACCCACACCTCCACACAAGCCAGCAGGAAGGTGCCGCGTTGCCGGATTTTGGAACGAATGCGGCCAAAGTGGAGGCTTAATCCTGTCCACTCTGTGTGTAGCTTACCACTGCTCTCTGTCAAACAGCACTTTGCACACAGCAGAGGAGAGAGAGAGGAACAGGGGAAACACTGAAGCATCTAAAAACACACACCAATGTAACAACCCGTTTTTCTCAGCAAATACGGCCACCTTGCATCATAGAGACGCTAAAGGGGGCCTTGTGCCTCGGTATCAGACGCAAAAGGGCGTGACAAAGCTTCAAGATTTGATAACCTGAACGGGCTACACACCCTGCCCTTATTGGCTCGGGGTTACACCCCAACGTGGGGCCCAAAGGCTCTTGCTGGTGCCTAGAAACGTCCCAAACACAGCAAAAAGAAAATAAAAAGAGAAAACACAGGCAAAGGGCAGGGTATCTGTAGATACAGACACCACCACACACTTCCAGTTGGTCATAATTGATGATTGAGAGAAATTATTTTCCTATCAGTCTACACATTTTTTTTAGGAAAATGTTGCATATTATACCTTTAAATCCAACATTCCTGCCACAACGAGCTAGCATTTAACTCAACATTTTTCCAGCGAAGAAAAGAAGTAGAGTGGAGTGGCTCAGTGTGCGGAAATGTTGTACCTAAATGTTGCAGCAAGCACTTTATCATTCTGAGAGTAGACATTCATGAAATGTTTTGACTTCTCCCCTAAGCTTTGTGTAAGGAAGACTATGTGATCACAAATGGGGCTATTCTATTACTAACATCTTTGAAGGCCAACCATTTTGTTCTCTATAGTTCCCTCTTGAGCAAGTCCCTTTCCAAGAAGTTAAGTGGCTAATGCCACTTCTATAACTAAGAGGCAGGAGAGCACGATTTGTCAGAATTAAAAGTCAGAGAAGTCAACAATCCTGTAACTTTTCCACAGTGGATGTTAAGAATGCAGTGTAATATTTAGAGGACATTGTAAAGGCGTAATATTTCATTTTATTTATAGCTGGTGATCAGGTAGTCTTTCACTTTCCAGTTTTATTCCAATTTTTACTAGCTTGTTCAGCTTGTATCCTTGCAACACTTATGAACTAAGACCATGACACAGAAACACAAATTATATTCTATTCTATATATTTTGCATTTGTAATCCCAATCATAATGTATTAATTTGATCTTCTTACTTTTTAAACCTAAACAATGGAAAAACGAGTATCATAGCTGATAAATTTAGGATACATACTGCTCACTGCCTAAAATACATTTACATATACATCTGCACCACCTGATAATCATCCACAAGTGTATACAGTACACACCAACTCAACACCCACGTAGATGAACCCTAAGGCATTTACTCCCATGCCATATTTTTAGTGCACACTTAGAGTAACCTTATTTCACACCGGCACCTACACATACACTATGAAACACACTTACATGTAGCTCCCACCCACCCACGCACATGAATACCCACACCCAAACAACATTCATACATCCAGCAGTCAGTGCCCATCCTCCCTGTGTCAGAGTGGTTCTGCTGGAATCTAGAGCAGTGGATAAACAGAAGAGGAGCTGATCCCTCTGGGATTTGACCAGGAAGAAGCCAAGCAAGCCTGTTGTCATTATCAAAAATAGCTTGTGTAGCGGATCAGCTGCGCATACGTACAGTACAGTACGCCTCATACACACACACTGCATGATCTTTTACCTCAAAAGGAAGCATTATAGTGATAGGGGGCTGAGATTTGAAGCTGCAGCCTGGTTTCGTTGGAGTATTGGACACCAACCAACAGAAAACAAACAAACCTTCAAGGCCAAATTCCTGTTTGAGCATCGATGTACAAATGAGCAGTTAGTTATTCAATATGAGAAAGCACACTTAGCTCACACATTGCAATTGAGTGATGAGTGAGCTTTACGACAGGAGGACCAGCTGTTAGAGCGCCAGGACTCAATCCCTCTCACAGCCCCTCCCCGCTGTCATGTTGCATAGGGTTTTACAAATCCAGATCTATTGTTTTTTTATCCCTTCTTCTACACCATCAGGCTGGTCTCATACACTGTTCATAGCTATACCTTTGAAAAGTCATGCACTGTAATTCGTATACCTCCCACAAAATCAATTTGTATGTAATCCACATAACTTTGATCCAGCAACAATAAAGAGCGCTAAACAACGCATAGGGAGGAGGTCGTTGTGGATGGGTTGGTCAAAATACACCGGACTTTAGCCAAGGAGATCGGTGTTCGTATCCCGCATGAAACCAGAAGTCAACATTGATTTGTCTCGTAAGTTATTTTAACCCAAACCACAATCTTTTCCTAAACCTAACTAAATGTTTGTAACGTAACTTCCGTACTTAAGTTAAGCCACTTCTGGTATCATTTTAACCCAAAACGCAATTTTATTCCTAAACCTAAATAAGTAGTTCTGTTGCCTAAACATAACCAAGTTGATCCTTTTCCAAACCAAGTTGAGTTGTTTTATTTTGAAAAGACTGGAGTGGAAATTGACACATGCATCACGTGTTGCTTGATATTCATAGGAAAACGCACAAAAAACAAGAAATCATTTTTTGTAAGAAATCATATGAACCGTTGTATGAGAGTACGTTGACCCCGTAGACCTTTCACAGGACCCTATTACATTTTAACTCTCCCCGGTGTCAAGAGTGACATGCTGATAATATTTATTGTAGATTGCAGTCTCTTAAAGAAATGTCTCACGCTAAGGAAGCCTGAAGAGAATTGAATATTTTTGGATTATAGTGCAGCATCCTTCCTTCTCTTCCTTCTCTCTTTGTCACACTTTGGTCTTATCAACTATCTGTACTATACCACAGTGAAAGACGATTTTGTGCTTCAGGGATACCATAGCTTATTTAGAGTTTTACCAAATAGGAGGAAAGTTATTCTTTATTTGTTTCAGACCAAAGAGAATGTGTTTCTTAATACATTACGTAGTCAGGCCAGGCATCATACAACACTCTCTATCCGTAGACCTTCAACCTTGTTTTTCTCCGTTTCATGCTTCCATGGTTATGTTCATGGCATTTGGCCTTCATGAATTGTACATCTCAAGATAGCTGCCACACGACGACTGATAGGGTCGTTTTGGGGATGAGCATCAGGACAAAGTCATACTACTACAACATAATAAAATTTTATATTAAAAATGTATATTTTATTGTAAATGTATTGTTTGGTGAAATAATTGCATTTGCAAATAAGTTAAATTTTGTGAAATTAATAACTGTAATTTAGTTTTATTTTGAAATTGGCCAGTATGCATTTTTGGAAGGGTTCCCATCAGCCAGAGGATTGTAACAGTTTGATAGTTTCTCAACCTGTAGAGGAGCATGTAATCCTTTAGCCTCACAAATCCAGCCTAAATCTCCCAAGTTCAGGTTTTGTTCCAAGACTGTTTTCTGGAAAAAAAAAAAAACAACCACTGTGAGATGTGTGTAAATAAGCCCAACAGCTGGAAGCTGGACCGGTCAGTGAATTATAAAGGGAGTTTATTTCCTAAAACTGTTTAACAACTGTTCAACTCTACTGTGGTGGACATTATTCTGCAAAAGTACTATTTATTTCAGAATCATAAACCTGTTTTGGTAAATAATTTAGGAAAACTCCATATGCAAATGTGGTACTGAACTAGCATGAGAATAAGACAAATGGTCAATTTGTTAGGTCTCCGCATCGGCGACAGCTGCGACAGGAGGCATTATGTTTTCGCGTTGTTTGTCTGTCCATCTGTCCATCTGTCCGTCCGTCCGTACCATTTTCAGGAACGCCTTGAGGGAATTTCTTCAAATTTGGAACAAATGTCCATTTGGACTCAATTGGATGAACTGTTTGATTTTGGTTGTCAAAGGTTAAGGTCACTGTGACCTCATACAACATGTTTTTGGCCATAACTCAAGACTTCATTGGCTAATTATGACAAGATTTCACACAAATGTCTAGTAGGATACAATCATAAACTGCATTTGTTCTATTTCTGTGGTATTGAGGTTGACACAATAATGTATATAGTTTTCTTTGGTTTATAAAAAGGGATGTCTCTCTCTCTCTCTCTTTCTCACTCCCTCTTGACTCTATACCTACAGGCAGCACGGTGTTCCTTGACCCATTTCCCACATGTACTCTCCCTTTCTCTCGGTACACATACTGTAGCTGATTTACAACTATTGGAGCAGGGAGCATGTGCTGAGTTCACACTGGTTTACTGTTAAGTTGATGAGGCATAGCAATAACCATGTGTCAATACACTACAAGCCTCTTTTGTTTAATATGTTTTGTTTGCTTCCCACAACTGCATCAATCTTCATGGAACGGGTTGATTGAAATCACATCAAATCAAAAACAAAACATCATTGATTTCCTTTGTTGAGCTTAATTACTTGTGCTACTCATTGGTATTCTAGACAGTTATTTTTGCCGACACACATAATTCCCTCATGCACTGATCAACTCACAGCTGTGCAAATAAGGCGCTAACATCAGGATTCATTTTTCATGTTTTCTTTGCAATGTATTGATATAAATTCCATTATACCATGTTGTCCTTTTATAAACAGAACCAGTTTCTACAGCATTAACATTCTTAGCACATACCATATGACGGTTTTATGACTCCCTGGGAAAAGCACAGTACCTGTTTCATTATTAATACCCTCATATTACATCATGCAATATTCTCTTTAATGTCAATATTCCCCGTACAGATTATATATATATTTCCCTTTCCCCTCTCCAAGGTGGATGCCAGCAGCGTGCTGAAGAAGAGGATGAACTCCGCCCCAGTGTTTGACCGCCCTGCTAAAACATTTCCCAACCCACCTGTCAATGCCCAGGCCTTCCTGCAGCAGGGTTCAGCTGTGCCGGCCAACAATGTTCTGACTGGCACCAGCATCATCGACAAATACTCCCGCATCCTCTTCCCACTTTCGTTTGGCGCCTTCAACCTCGTCTACTGGATCGTCTATCTCACCAAGGACACGATGGAGATGTCCAGGTGAGCTGATGGCGTGTTTGTTTTAATTGATTCCAGCAACTCCTCACTAAAAAGAATTAGTTTAGGTAAATCTTCCATAACCTCAATCAGGCTACTGCATATCCACAACTGTCATACTTTTGTGTATATTAAAGGGACAGTGTGTAGGATTTAGGGACATCTAGTGGTGTGGTTGCAGATTGCAACCAACTGAGTACCCCTCCACTCACTCCTCCCTTTCCAAGACTGCTGTAACATGAGCTGCCAAGCGCAAAACCGCGCCATCCTTACCGTAATAACACTACTTTAGGATCAACAGAAGTCAGACGGTGGCTGGCTGTACCATGGTTTTGCACTCTGCGGCTCACGTTACCGCAGTTTCAAAAGCGTGTCGGAGAACTACGGTGGCCTTCAGGTAATGTAAAAACGCGAAAGGCTCTCCCTAGAGCCAGTGTTTGGTTTGTCCTTTCTGGGCTACTGTAGAAACATGATGGAGCAACATGACAGACTCTGTGAAGAGGACCTGATCCCCAAGGCCTATGGAAAGGAGGCCGGGTCACGGGCGTTGTGATTGACTCAATTTCGGCAACTGCAGACCAGATTTTACTGCGCATGTGTTGTACCCCCAAGATATGACGCGTGACCCAGCCTCCCTTCCATAGGCCTTGCTGATCCCTATGTAGATATGGCACGCAGTAGGTAATAAGTGTATACTGTATATGATATTGCAGTTTATACTTTGGGGCAAAAAAGGGCACATACTGTATATTAGATTGCACATTGAGTCTATAATGTATGTGTTGCTTCTGAGCACATAATAATCCATTCCTTTTGTATGTATGTTTGCCAGCCTGAGAGCTGATATATTATTCAGCAGCAACACAAAGCTCTTAGACATTCAGTTCTAATTATTTACCATATGGCTTTTCCAAATGTGTCAGCTGAGTTGAAGAGTTGGTCCCAGGCTTGATACAGTAGTAACGTTATAATTGCAATACAAGACCACCAGGCAACACTGGCAGGCTCTGTATTTGTCATTCAATGTTTTGCAATGTGTCTAGCACTGTGAAGTGCCAACGGGCTGCAGTTCTCATAGCCTGTAGGTGTCTGTGCTTTCCATACACAGCGGACTAAAGCCGCAATGATGGCAAGAAAACTGAGTAGCATTAGTTTTCGTCTTCAACGGCCATTTGTCAGACATATATTACGCTAGCTTTTACTTGAGTATTTCCATTTTATGTTACTTTATGCTTCTACTCCACTACATCTCATAGGGAAATATTGTACTTTTTACTGCACTGCTTTTATCTGACAGCTTTAGGTACTTTACAGATTTATATTGTGTAGTAATAATCTGAATCAACTAACACATTATGATATATTATTGTAGATTAAGCTTGCCACATCATAACCAGTAATAAACCAGTAGTATGCATTATTATTATTGTACTTTTGATACTTTAAGTATATTTTGATTTGAATACTTTTGTACTTTTACTCAAGTAAGATTTTGAATGCAGGTCTTTTAGGTGTAACAGAGTATTTTTTACACTGTGGTATTACTGCTTTTACTTATGTGAAGGTTCTGAGTACTTCTCCCACAACTGCTATTTCTAAATTCCTATCTACTGAGTGCAGCTGAACATTTTTTAGTATTTTAATCAAAACAGCATACAATACAAAGGTCGGCACTTGAAACAAGCGAGCAAGACAGCTCCTCTCATTGCCAAGGTGAATTGTGAAGGCTCAGAGGCACATTAATGTCATTTTCACAAGTGGTGTCTCTCAAATGCGCATGATAAACTGAGATATGTATGTGATTCACAGTTGTAACTCGCAGCAGTCTTCATGGCGTTGTTATTGCCAAAGCAATATGTCTGTCAACAGATGAAATCGCTGCTGCGGTGTTTTGATGACATCAAGAGATGTATGTTGCTCTCATACATCACCTCTATGGATCCTGTTAGGTTTGACACTTTGACAGAGTGCTGATGGTTATGCTGGTTGAAAGAGAAAGCTCTATTTATGATGTGTGTGTGTGTGTGTGTGTGCAAGTTTATGTGTTTGATTTGTCCCAACCATATGCTCTAAACAGATGCGTATGCCTGGTTGTGCTTTTATGTGCACGCTATCGATGCGCTCCACCACTCCTAACTCCTGGGCTTTTCAGCTGTGTGGGTTCAGCTCCTTTCATTCCCTGCCTTGCTCTTTCTCTAAAAAGGGAATAGCCCTGAGGCCAGAGCTGAGACAAGTCGGATGACATGACAGTGTTGGCAGGCATCGGGATAGCTCCGTGTGACTAACCCTCTTAGTGACACTGTCTCTACTGTTTCTATTAATTGATAGGGACTGTAAGCGAGAAAGCAGATCCTGACCCACTTCATGTAGGAGAGCAGCAGAGTGGTGGCCTTCAGGCCGTGGGAATCAACGGGAATTAGAAATAAGGAAAACAACACAATATATTTTGCATGCGTGTTTGTGTGCAAAACACAGGAATGCATTCAAGTGTATGACTGAACAAGTGCAGTGAGTGGGGGGTGGGGGTGATGAAAGGAAAGAGGAGGTGATACAACACTGCGCCTCAGGGCTGATAACTGTAAATCCCAGTGGTGTTTGAACTTGCAGTGGACCAGCCAGCGTAAAGAACAAGTACAACCACGGGTTGTCACTGTGATTGATTGTGGTTACATCATTCTCACTGAAAAAAATCAAGATGTCTAGCGTGGACAAGAACTGTCACTCACCGGCCTGGTCTCACTCCCAGGGCAACAAATACTGATGCTTGGACAGTAGCCTGCTTGGCGTCTTCATACCGACGTACAAGGCACCTTTTTAGGCTTTCAACTAACTCCAATGTCAACCCATCGGCATCATTATTAGACACTCAGAGCAACGGACATAGAATTTAAGAGCAAGAAGTCCACTTAGGGAGGGATGGGTGGTTGATCGGTCAGACAATCAGGACTTTTGTGACGCTGCATCACTAAGTCACAAAACGTTATGTCCATAGCTTAAGTTACGCAATAGACATACTTTTTTAACCCCAACCAAGTAGTTTTGTTGCCTAAACCTAGCTGCGACCGTCACAAACCATGTGTTATGTTATCCATGACCATTTCACAATGTTAACCATTGTTACAACGTTCTCCACGACCATTTCACTATGCTAACCACGTGTTACAATGTTAACTGTAACCATTTCACAACGTTAACCATGTATTACAACGTTAACCGTTACGTTTCACAACGTTAACCACGTGTTACAACCTTAACCAATGATAACCAATCGTTACCACGTTAACCAGGACCGTTTCACGTTGACCGCGACCATTTCACAACGTTAGCTATGTGTGACAACGTTAACCATGACCGGCTCACAGTGTTAACCACGTGTTTCAACGAAAACACGCGTGAACCCTCCGCATCAAGATACTATGCAAAAGGGTTCTGCCAAGCAGCGAAATATGACGAGTAGGGATGATATCACGTTGCACACACGGTTTCTGCAGATGGTCGAATTCACAGTTGAGTTCATTTTAACTAACAAAATGGCAAGCCTACGAATTCAACAACTAATGTTTGTTCTTTGTTGATATAATGATGATTTCTGTATTAAATACAGTGTTGATAAAATTAGATGTTAGTTTTTTACTTATTTTAAACAGGTCCACCACAAAATAAATAAATGTCAACCTTTACTGACCAGATAATACTGAAACTAGCCAGCATTCTCCCAGTCATATATAAATATAACTTACAGTACATTCATACAGAAGGTGTAACATACTGTGGTAGCATCTACAGTATCTGATCTCTGATCAATGCAACCTTTGAATGATTTGTATGGATGAGAGAGCAGCAATCTGCGTGGGTGAGGGAGTTACTGATGAGCTGAAACTGCATCAGGTGCATTACCAAAGCACTCTGGACTGGAGTACGGCTTGCCCTGATTTGCATATAGCCCGGTAAAATGATATCTAGCTAATGGAGATGAATTTAAGTGACTGAGTGTGAACTAGAGTTAAGATTACAATAACACACATGTATTTGAGCTGAACTGTGAGTATGTGCAGAGCTTTTGTAGACCCCAGCTCTGGTGAAAATGAAAGCATTCCTTGCTCAGGGATCTGGGTGAATCACAGTCGTACAATGCTTCGCACTTCCATAATTAACACTTTCCATAGCTATTTTTACGCAGCACCACCCACATTAGCGACCCCTTGATTCTGAGTTAGATCCACCTTAATTCAAATATCACCTCCATTAAATGAAAGCGGGCAGGTCTTTTCACTCCAGAGAAATAAATACACAGCTCCAGTGGCCCCCAACTGAAAGCACACAGCAGGTGCAAGCAACAGACCTCTTTCTCTCTTTGTAGCTTTGCTTTATTATAGAAGGCCCTCCTGCAAAGATGAGCTGGACCAGAAGAAAAGAGTATCTGTTTGTGCGAGTGTGTGTGCAGGTGGATTCGTGTGTGTGCACTTCTGTAAGGATACAAGTGTATAAATGTGCCGTGGCAGCAGTGCCTACCGACTGGAGGCTATTTTAATGAATAGCGCCATTCAGGGCGAGACATGAAGGAAACAAATTTGCTGAAAACACTTCCTCCCGTGAAGGGCCCCAGCTGGTTGGCTGACTGGTTGCAGGCTGGCTGGCTGACTGGTGTATGTGTGTCAGAGTGGGTACAGCAGGCGATAAGCCTTGCCCCTCTTTATTGCCCATCAGAGTGCCAGGCTTGAAAAACAACTCCCCCATTGTTGCTCATAAATCAAAACCACTAAATGCTGTTTCCAACTCAATTCCTATTTTCGACTGCGGGGCAGTAGCCATAACTTTGGTGTAATGATCATTCAATTACAGGCCACTCAGACAGGGAGCGAAGAAGACCGATATAAACAGCGATCCCCTATCTATCATGTTTCTCTCCGCGGCCTCGTGGGAATTGCTGCATCCGCCTTTGTCACCCTAGTTTGTGTGTGTTTGCATTTTCCTCACACATCTACCTTGTGTTTACATGGACGTCTGTGTGCCCACTCGAGCGTAGAAACGTGAACATTTACAATTCCTTATAAGATAAATTGTTATCACACAAGCATGCTGCTTCCCCTTCCCCTTATACATGAATTCTCTCTCTCCTACCATCCCTCACTCTCAATTATTTTCTCTATTTCTCACTTTATCTCGGTGTCACTCTCTTAGACACACACTCTCCCTCTTTATGCTACCCCCTCTCTGCCTCTATACTCCCCCATCTCTCTCTCTCCCTCCCATAGTGAACTGCCTGTACTCTGCTTCCTCTTTGATAAGACAGGACAGCCCAGGCTAAGCAGAGTGGTGTCCCTCTTCCTCATCTACTCAGCATTAATCATCCAGTCATTTCAGAGCAAAGAGGTATCTTGTCTCCGTACAGAGCTGTGCACATAATGTGTCTCGTCTGTCAGTCTTCTTCACCGACTGTGTAGATGCATGTCGGCCATACGGTTCCTTTGGCAAATACAGTTAATGCAGCAGTGCAGCCTCGTCTAAAGAGAAACGGTCCCATCACCAAAAGGTCACAAGTTCAGTTACTGCAAGAACCAATATGAGTCTGTCAGCAGTTGGATGACCTGTCAGTGTACCCTAGAGCAAGACACTGAACATTGCTCGCTCACGCTGGATACAATTATGAGTTATTACTTGCTAGTGAGGCTTTTTCTAACATAAAAGTATTAGTTACTTATATGTGATAGCCTGTCAACAGTTAAGATTGCATAGTGCATAGAATGCACAAATACAAACAATACAGTATTATACAGTGTGGCCACAGAAATGGTGTGTTTTATTGGCTGGCTGACAGCAGTTGGTAAAATAAGTACATATGGTAAGATAAATTAAACTACAGAGAATGATTTTATTTTTTTATTTCAAAATGTGTTACTAGTTAACTCTCAGCGGTGACTAGATCTAACCATGCATGACTCCAGTGTGACTATCGACAAAAGGTTAGAGCCGGTATGGCCGCGCTTGCGTGTTAGTTTCTCTCATAGACTGTACATATGAAGTGGATGTAGGGACTGTAACGTCACCCTTGCGGACTGCAGTTTTAAAAGCCTCGAATTTGTCATTCTGGCCGCCGTCGTCTTTGTTTTTGGTCGTCACCATCTTGATTTTTTGCAACCAGAAGTGACACGAGAGGGTGGAGCTACAGCAACTAAACTGAATGCTGAATAAGACATTTTTAGGTGACCAAAAAGGTTACACACTGTGAAAGTTCTAAGATGAAAACATGGACAATTCCCAGACCGGACAACGACGGGGTAGTGACCTGTCAATCACAAGGGAGCCACGCCCTAAAGCACACCCTGCTTCATTGTCTATTTGACTCTAAATGGGACCATAATTTACTAAATGAACATCATGCTGTATTGAAGAAGACTTGAAACTAGCGATTGAGACCATAAACTCATGTTTACAATGTTTACTGAGGCAATAAATCAAGTGAGAAGTAGGCTCATTTTCTAATAGACTTCTATACAATCAGACTTCTTTTTGCAACCAGAGGAGTCGCCCCCTGCTGGCTATTAGAAAGAATGCAAGTTTAAGGCACTTCAGCATTGGCTTGTATTGCATTATCGCTGTGAAGCAGCATCAATCTGAAAGGATCAAAATAAAATGGTCAACTACAACAATTCCAATTGTTTTTTTGCTTCTCAGAGAATACTGGAAGAAATAGTAACAGTGTAAAAAAATGTTTTTTAGTTTGTGTGTCCAGATGCCCTCAGACTTTTTGCAGACTGGATGAGTTGTTTTCTGTGTTTTGTGTTTTTCCTCCTGCGTTCCTGTACTGCCTTTTTCTCCTGTGCACATCTACACACCTGCTCTGAATCAGCCTCGTTCATTTCTCCCAGCCAATCAGCTCCCTCCCATTCTCCTGCCTAATCACCTAATTCCCCTCACCTGAGCTTCTCCACCCATCTCCCCACCTGCACTTCATCCTCTCGTCAGATCAGTTTGTATTTAAGTCCTGGTTTTTAGTGCAGTCTGTGCTGGATCCTTGATCTTGTTATGAGATGTTCAATTTTGCCCTGCCTGCACTATAAACCCTAACCTGAAAATGATTTCTCATATTCCTGTTGCCTGTAGTCTCCAGCATGCCACCACCTGCTCCACCTTTCATGACAAACCGCTTCCCTTGCTTATTTGTTTGCAATGGTAGTTTTTTGAGACGTTCATAGGCATCCATAAAATGCTATATATGTCGTATAGACATACACATTTGTATCAAAGCCTTTATAATAATAAATCATTTAAATCCAGCAAACTAATTTGTACCAATTGAATCTAGTGCTAAAATATTACAATGTTTTGACATTTACTCTAGTGCTACATCAATAATACATACAACACATACACTATTTAGTACGATGACGTATTAGGGCCGTAAATTTCAGACTTTTATCTTTGATATCTTAGTTTTTTTTCGCCATATTACCCCCTCCCTCGGCTCCGTTAATTATTTGTATTTACCTACGTAATTTAGCATATGGCCAGGCTACCTCTTATTTAGCTGAAAGATTCACACCATCCCACAGTCACTCATAGCTATACACATACAAATACACATTTGCATACTGCAAATGATTTAGAAGTTTTCATTTTTCAATTCAGTTGAATTTGGCCCCATGTTTGCCCTTTAAAAGACATGTACACAGTACCTTTTCTATCCCAAAATGCCTCCTCACCTACCTACCTATCGACCAACACAGAAAGTTGGCTCTTTTTTTGCCAGCAGCCATGTAAGTTCTCTGGCTGAAAATGCCTCTCAGTGCTGTCAAAAGTGTCTCCTGCTCTAACACATTAGGCGGAGGAGGTGGAGGTGTGAACTACCTGGCAGAGGTTCCTAGACGAGTTTCACAAGGTCTTTTTTGAACAACATTGGCAGCGAGGGACTGGGTAAATTCAAATTTTAAATTCAGCCTGGAATGGATGCCAGCCTTCACAGCGAGACTGAACGGGAGCGTGTTGTTACATCACACCAATGCGCCTCGTGCGGGCAGATGTGGACGCATGTGAAATGGAGTAGGTGTGTGTGGAGGTGTATGCATATATCTGTATGTTTGAATATGATTTAAAAAAATCCATAATTTGAAAAAGAAAACCTTTATTCACTCTAGGCAGCGTACCAGGGTGCCCCTCTTTCTCTTCCTGTCTCTCTTTAACACATAAACACTAGATGCAATTTTCCCACTAATTCTACCTTTATTTCTCTTCTTTCTGTCTTACAGGGACACCGTTTGAGCCAAGTCTTCCTGGGAATCACATACACTTTCATACACCTGCACGGGCACCCACACACACACACACACACACATATACACAATAAATAGATGACAGACGCTTGCCAAGCACTCTTTTATGCCGCCTCAGTGCATTGTATTTCTTTTTAAGTACTCCCCTGGAAAGTGAGTGTTTTGAGAGCAGATGTACCAGCTCCTTTTGCCAACTTGACCCGGGAGCTCACAGCCTGTGGGCCTCAGGCTCTGGAACCATTTCAAGCAGGTATTACATCTCTCTCTGTCTCTTTCATATCTTTATTTCTCTTCCCCAATATTTAAAAAAAAAAGTTATGACACTATTTCAATGTCCGTCCTGTATCCCCCTGCCCGAGTGGATGAGGCAAGATGCAACGGCTAAGTTAGCTAGGCTGCAGAACCAGAGGCAGAACCAATTTCTTGTATGTACTCTGACTCATACACCGTTCGTAGTTATACCTATAAAAAGTAAATTATATTGTAATTCGTATACATCCCATGAAATCAATTCGTATGTAATCCACGTAATTGTGAATGAGGAAGTGTAAAGAGCGGCGAACGCCACATAGGCATGTGTCAGGGTGGATGGGTGGGTCAAAAAACACCAGACATTTGCCCAGGAGGCCAGTGTTGGAGTCCCGTGTGAAACCGGAAGTCAACGTTGATCCATTTTACTCGTAATTTCTGTATTTAAATTGCACCACTTCTGGAGTTTTTTTTTTTTTTTAACCCAAACCGCAATCTTTTCCTAAACCTAACTAAGTAGTTTTTTTTCACGTAACTTCCGTACTTAAGCTACGCCACTTCCGGTGTCACGTAACCACTTCCGGTGCCACATAACTTCACTTCTAGTGTGGCATAACTAAATTGTTTTCTTGCCTAAACCTAACTAAGTAGTTGTCTTGCCTAAACCTAACAAAGTCAATCTTTTCCTAAACCTAACTAAGTGATTTTCTTGCCTAAACCTAATTAAATTGTTTCCTGTGAAGACAGAAGTTTATTTTGAAAAGATTGGAATGGACATTCAAAGGAAAACGCACAAAAAATGAGGCATAACTTTTCGTAAGATGTCATATGAATCGTTGTATGAGGATACGTCGATGTATTTATTTCTGTATGCGTCCAACATGCATGCAGTTCCACACACAATAGTGATTTTGCCCTACCATGATATTTAGAACACACTGGAGGGAAGGATTGTACCTTTTGTCCTGACTGGATCCAGTGCGACTGACTGAACTCCCAGCTCTTCTTTACACTCTTC